>CM063508.1:1353201-1388201 GCA_032207245.1 Pardosa pseudoannulata | reverse complement strand
CCATAGGATTGACATATTATTCTTAACAATACGTCCAAGTAGTCTAACAATTCTATTCGAAGATTTCATAGATGCGAATTATTAAAGAATGTCCAGGAATTCAACTGGATTTTTAGAGATATTATTTGTCAGGTAATCTCCCGAGCTGCAGCATTCAAAAGTTACATAAAATCAGAAATACAGTATACTGGAAAGAAAGATTGAGCATTGGGGTTTGAATTTTATGGTAAAGAGGGGACACTAACAGATGTACAGAAAAGTTTTGATTGTTATATAAATACTATTGACTCATACAAAATTTAGATTGGTTAATTAGAAAATAGAGGACCCAGTAACACACACAGTACACTGCTAAGTTGATCACTGGCTCAGAAAAATTCACAAGGAACACAGAAGTTGAGAAGGAGAAACAAAATTGAAAATGTTGAAGTAGATAAAGATTTTCCCCTTGCACAAAAGACTACAATAATATAATGACCATTGTAGAGCCTCTTTGATGTAATTCTATCAGAACAATGGATGAATGTTTAGGGCACTTATGATCTGTACTGGAGTTCATGGGTTCGCATACCACAGTATTCGTAGCCGTTTGGAATCAGCTTTAAACTAAGGTCCTGGTCTCATTAGAACTCGTGTTGAGCTCTCCAAACCAAACCAAAGTCTTTTGTAGGAGCCTAGACTTATTGCACTCCAGATAGATGTACGGCTTCATTTCCGAGTTCCAATTGTGAGCCAGAGGTGTTTAGCAAACTGAATTCAATTTAATTCTGCAAAAGTAGTGGAATTTCGAAGAAAACAGGCCAGAGAAACTGAAGTCACAGCCCCGTCTAGTCAAGCCATAGAAAGGTGTATTTGTGCAGAAAAAAGACATGGCAATTAGATATCCTGAATTTGGTTATGAAGACATTTAAGTCCATCTTTATAGAAGTGATAAATGTAATAATAAATATAAATGTCTATAAGAAATACTTCAAGTACACGGACAACAGTATACTTACAAAAAACTGAATGGAGATATTTTTACTTTAATAGTATATATTTTTAATTAATCATCGAATTAAATAATTTAGTTGATAATTATAGACATTCATACGGACCGAAACAATACTTTATAACAGAACAAAATTTATTTATAAAACTTATTAAGAGATACTGGGATGATTTACTATTAATAGTTAGAAATGGTTTGGAGTGCTAGGGTCTACTTTTTGCAATAAGAGGGTTAATGAGACCGGGACTTAAAGCCCATTCCGAACGGCTACGAACATTCATGCCACAGTGCTATTAGAACCCACGAACTCCGGTACCGACGGTCAGCACCCTAACCAATCGGCCATCGTTCGGCTAATAGTTAGAAATGAAGGATAGTATAAAGTATTAGAAATTACCAGTTGTGTAGGAAACTTTATTTTCCTTTTGCTTATGATTGAAAATACTAATTGCTGTGATCAGCCCCTACCTGTCTTTTTAATTAATTTCAGTATTTCTAACTGTCCCGTCTTTTTTTCAGAACACCTGCACCGTTCTATCGTTTGGCTACACGGGGTTGTAACTGCCCTCACAAGTTCCTCTATCATATGTCCTTCGAAATTTCATTCCTTCCACACATTGCTAAGTCAAGCCAGGGATGTTAAAGGCTTACTATTATTTATAACTAAACTCTCTGTATAGAAAATTGAAAGAACCGATCAGACTAAAAAACACTATCGGTTGCACAACTAGTTAAAAGCTAATTTATATTTTCTATAACAATCTATCCATATTTATGATCTCAGTATGGTACGCAGAAAATATTAAAAAATTAAAATATAAAAAAATGAAAATGTAAACTTAATTTATTGGCGTTTAAAACACATAAAAATTAACAAAAATGTTAAATTGAAAAGAATAACAAGTCATTTACTCTTTTAAATCCTTAATCATGTCAAGCATTCAATATTAGTTTTTGAATGAGTTTGCTTTTCAGATTATTTTGTATTTCCAGAAGAGAAATATCGTAATTTCACCCAACTCACTCTTTCTTCAAAATTAAAATGGTATGAAAACATTCCAACAGTACAAATCTCTGATTAAGTTGGTTTCATATAATTAAAATGGAATTAAAATCGTAAAGCTACACGATACATAGCTAAAGTCTCATAGATATTAAAAGAAAATATTTACTTTTTAATATACGATTCATGGGAGATATTCTAGAACATTTTAATCATTTACATATTGTGAAAGACGAAGCTATTATTCCTTATAAATTCAACGGTAAATTTAATACCGCGATCAATAAATCAATGAATTTTCAGATGCATTGCTCGTTTTTTTCTGCACTTGATTTTTTAATAATATTTATTTTGGGCTTGTATTGCCTTTGTAATGGCAAAAGCTCTTTCGCTTTTCGTAGAATTATTTTTAATTTTCATTCTTCTGAACTAATTGCTGTATCCAGTTTTCCTATCTTTAAAAAATGTTTCCAGGTACAACTAAACCGTTCCCTGTTATTATGTTTTTATTTAAACCTTTTTTTAATCAGAGGAAAATTCTTTGGTTTCTGAGAATCGGTAAGTAATTTCAGTATAATGGGCCGACTAATTTCTACATAAAAGCATAGTTTTAAAGTATTTTCTACTACTTGAAAAATATTTTTTTCATTATAAATATTGATATTTATTCTTATGTTTCTAGAAGTACCTTGATACTAAACAAAAGTGAAGATTTCATATAATTGGAAAAAGATAGCTGTCGAAATATTTTATATGTTTTTTACATAACATGCTGAAGTTGCATTCTCTTTGGAATTTTTCTCAATCGTTATTTTGTATTTTATGCTACAGTCTTTAACAACTTAGATTTCAAAACAGGAACAACTAAATAATCTATTAATGAATTGCTTCACATTTTAAGGACGAAACTTTTTAAGGAGTTCAAATAAAATGTACTTACAATTTCTTACAAGAGTTTTCTTGTGAATAAAGGTATATGATATTTTAATGAACAATTTAATAATTTTTCAATTACATGTTTGTAAAAGTATGGTTAAGTTGGTTTTGTGTTTGAAAAAGAAGAAATTAAAACTCATTAAAAACACATATACAAATATGTCTTGATTAACACTAGATTGCCCGAGATTTATTGTATACCTATATTGCCCCAAAACAGTCAAAATGACTGCATTTAAAAAAATAACAAATATGTAAAGAAATTTGTTTAAAATTAATTTTTAATATTATATAATAAAGGAGGGCAGAAGTAACTACAATTATTCATAAACCCATTTATATGTTATAGAAAAAGTCACCAAATTCTAAGGAATTGTGCCATTATATTTCATAATTGTTTTTCTAATTGAAATAAAAAAACAGTCAAAATGACTGACTTGGGCAATCTAGTGTTAAATATTGTTATACAATTAAATGCCTCATGAATACAATTGGAATCAACTTTTGTAGATATCGAAGACTGCTCTCGAGTCCACGTAAGCCCCCCCCCAAAAAAAAAAAAAAAATAGCGATGATTTTCATATTTCTCGTGCCATTTCAAAAAATATCTATCCCGCAAGCAGCATATAGCAGCAGCGTTCACCCTCTTCTCTCCTCTTATAAAATCCTTGTATTCTAAAAAAAATCAGACAGCCGCAAGAGAAAAATAGGGTCCCTTTTCAGAAGAGAGGTCAGAATCCCGCCAATTCAGCGGGCCTTCTATTGGTTGGGAGATGTCCGAAGTTTCTTTTTAGTTCAAACCGGTCCTGTCCTGTATATCTTTGATTATACCTATCTAATGACTTAACTATAAAAATAAATTTTAACACATTTAATACCTAACGTCAGGTATGCAACACCATTCTTAACGAGAAGATAGCATTTCTACATGTCTATACTTAATAAAAAACCTTTATGTGCTAGCATAGTGCAGTCGAGATACGATAATAAGATGACATAATGACATTAGAAGTCATCAGAAATGAGAATTTTTTTTATCATAAACCCCCCTCTTTACTGCATCAACATCATTATCACATAAGACATACTTTGATCGTAGTATTGTAGCACTCCTTTTTTAATAAAGATTATGTTAAACAAATTGTACCAAGTGAAAGGAAAGTACATTAGGGTTATATCTTTGAAATGAAATATTATTACAGTCCCACTTGGTTTCTTTGAATATCAAGGGAAATATCAATTCCAATAACACAAAATTCGATATATATAATTTCCCTAAAATTACGTAAAAGGCTACTTAATTAAAAAAAATAAAATATATAAAATAAATAATAAAGAAATAAAAAAGAAAAATATATAAAAAATATAAACACCAATTTTTTTTTCTTTTAGAGTGTTAGAATGCAAGCGAGATATTACTCAGTACCCATAGTCATTCGAAACATTTATTCGAAAGTAATAGGATCCCAATAACCTATACATATTTTTTCCTTCAGATTATTATTGCCTTTATATTCATTGTATATCTTAGCACTATGAACTGAAACAGTTGAAAAACAATAAATATGTCTTGAATCTATAAATAGTAGTCTTCGATACTCGAACAAACTTTCGCTTTTCTTAACTTTTTTTTTTTTAAATTTGAGCTATTATTTTGTTCGTGAAGTTGTAAGTCACATCTGTTATAAAGAATTTCATTAAACCTTATTTTAATAATTTATTTTTTAAACAAGTTATGTATGATACATTCAGTGCGGATTTATAGTGGAGGAAAAAATAATCATAACTTTTGCACTGGTGTTTAGTTTTGAGTTTATATGGAATCGAGATAATTCTATTCAAATAATCTCCACAAACAGATCAGGAGAAATTCGAGAGTGATACTAATCAAATTCTAAGAATTCTATGGAGAAAAAAATACATTATAAGAATTATTACTTATCAGCTTTCGGATTAACTAAAACATAACGAATTTTCTTCGAATTAAGTGGTAAATTTAGCACTCCATTATATTAACTTTAAGGGGATTATGAGTAATTCGAATTATTTAAAGTTTTAAAATAACAAGATTTTACTTACATTGACCCCAAACCAAAGATAACACACATTTTAAAAAATAATAAAATTAAATATCTTCATCGATTATTTTAAAAATTGAGTCAAACGTAATTCTAGCAATTTTTCCCTCCTTTAAGGTAGCAATGTTTGTTTAAAGGAATCTTTAAGTGCAAATCATTGAACGAAAGAAATATTTCCTCCTAGGTTAACATTGAGCTAAAGGAATTCAATAGAGCCGATACCCAGCAGCCTTAACGAACAATACTTCGTCAAACGATTATCGATAAGAACGATAAAACAGATGTTATCGTCAAATTAAGAAGCTTTTTATACTTACATTCACAGACAAATACATTCAATGTATTAGCGAAAATTGTATAACTATGCATCTCGGTTGCAGATACAAGTGTTATAGCTTTATTAAAAATATACGATGTTTGAATATTTTTGTATTTTTATTAGATTTTTAGGTAAAAATATAAATGTATTTTTATGTTATCCTTCTGAATCATTGGGACTTTATAGGAAATGGGTTTTAAAACAAGGCTTCTGATTAAAATAAAATCGGTATTAAACAATTTTTTTTAAGCTTGGTATTAATCTCATTAACAAATATTTAAATAAATTCAATTTTATATCTTACATTAAATTTATCGTTTCGTATGCATAGTCTGAGGTTTGTATTCTAATCATTTAAAAACTAACCTTGTCAATTAGGTTGATCATCCTGTTTTAGACATCTCAGAGTTCAAACAGTACATTTGGGGTTGCTTCTATCTGTTTCTGCGAATTCTACAGTTAAGGAATTATGAAGATCGCCGTGCCGTTGTATAAATTCACATCCAAACAGTAGATTTATTTTTTCAACATTAAGGTTTATTTTAAGACAGAGCACTTATATATACAAATATTACAATATTTACAGTAACCAGTTATATCTACTCAAGTATCTATCCTAAGAGCCTCGCTTACACGTCCGGAGTCTACAATCACATCCGACGTTCTCCTCAAATCTACTTACCACCTTCATAGATGGCGCTCTCTGGTCGATCACTATTACTCGCCTGTCCTACGGGAATCATATGTCAGCGACTGAAATTTACCAGTAGCAGTGAAAATTTTACGGAGTAACTGTTATGTAGCCTAACCTCTTGCCTTATGAATCGAGCGACGATTGTATGTGCCACTTTCGATGGAAACTTTTCTCATGCGTCGTTACCAGAAACAGTTTCCTCACTAACGAAATTTTGCAAACATTTTTTTAAAGGACAAACTTCAATGCTTTCTTCAGATGTATCCAAATCGTTATCTGTTTCAGTTTCTAAGATGTAATCAGGACACATTCCAGCACCGTTATTAATATCAATTTTCCTTTTTGCCATTAGGTTAAATTTTTAGATTTTTGTAAGAATTTTTTAAAAACCAACAGTTAATTATTTATTGCACATAATATAATACTCTATTGTAATTAAGCCTAAGAAAAAATGACCAACTCTTATATTGCAACTGTAACGAACAATAACGCAAAAACAAAAACTTTACCGCCTAAAAACAATAACATGTCTGATACGAGGTTTTCCCTTTTGGTCAGAAAGAAACATCACGTGTCTGACACGAGCTTTTCACTTTTGGCCAGACAGAATCATAAAGTATGTAATACGAGGTTCTTATTTTAAGCACAGAAGTACGATCACATCTCCCATATTTTGTTTTAAGGCAAAGGGTTAAGAATGTAGAGGAATAGTATCGAAAGTTTACGGTCAGTAGAGAAATAATCGTCATTGGCTGCCAGGGTATCGCTAAAGAACCTTCCTACTTTCCGTACTTTATTCATAAACTAAATAAATATAAAAATAAAGAAATCGATCAAATAGATGGCCATACTGACAAACTTTATCCTTTACTTCTTACTTGATACAGCTTATCCTAGAAGTTCCTTTATTCACTCTTTACTGGTGTGTGGGTATTACTGAGGTATCATGAGGGATACTTTAGAAATTCAATATTATAAATCTCTCACAGAGCCTAAAATTCTTTACTTTTATGAGATATTTTAACCACGTTTACGCATTTATTATCTGTGTTAAGTAAATGACTGTGTAAGTTATAACTTATAATATTTATTAGTTAAAAAACAGTTTCGTATGATTTTTCATACTCTATTATTAATATATTTCCTATCCATTTATTAATAAAAAAACAAATAAATTAATGAATTAAAATTTGGTGGTGTAGAATATGGTAATGACAAAATACAACTTAGAATTAATCAATTTTAAAAAGCTTAGGGTACAATAAACGCACTAAATTATCCGGAGAATTCGTATTTTGATATAAAACATAAGTTTTCTGATTACAGCACTTATGATGATTTTTTTTTATTTTTACTGGCGGTTGAGGAGTTCTAAATACTGTTGTATTTGGACGGATTGTAATGGATGATTTCTAAATATTTATGAAATAACAAGAAAATTAAATAGTCATAATTATGTTTAACAAGCCATGGCCGTTAGACAAAAAAATAGTCCGGTCTGTAGATACTTATATTAATAGAATTTTTATCTATACGAATAATTACATCAGTAGTGGAAAGCCTGAAAATTCAGCTTCAGAATCAAATGTAGTGAAATAAATACAAAATATGGTTCTGTTGTCTGCAAAAAAAAAAAAAAATATATTATTTGGCAGTGGCATATTATGTAATACATACGCTGATATTTTGGTGAATGTAGCCCATTAAAATATTTAAAAAATTGACATCCTTTTAGCAAGTTTTATTTTGAAAACTGTAAAACGTAATTTAAAAATTGTAGGAATTTTCAATTCAAAAATTTGAAAAAAAAGGGTAATTAGTATAATATAATTCATTGAGTAAATTTTTACATAAATTTAAACATCAAATAAGTGTATATATATATATATATATATATATATATATATATATATATATATATATATATATATATATATATATAATTATACATAATATTGTTCCAATATATCTTTATATAGAATTGGAAAACTTAGTTTCTCAAACTGACTTCTTGGGTTGTAAGAATATTTAAACACTAATTACACAGGTCAACAGTTGTTTTGGTTCCTTGGTATTTAGAGCTGATTTTATATTAATTTGATGCCCTGAATTCGAATACAGCATTAGATTTTGCCTAGCAGCTCGTATTTCTGAGATTTACCATTTTGGTAAAACTTACGTTACATTATTATAAGCTGAATCCATAGATCAAATAAAAAAAACTAAACTTGGAAATATACTATTAATATATTATAATATAAATAATATGTTATACAAATATATTAATTAATAATTTTATATTATTGGTATATTACAGAAATATTATTGAGTTCAAAGATAGAGGGAAAAAGAAATCGAGGAAATCAACTATACTCTGTCTCAAATATTTATTATAATGATAAAAAATTAAGCTTTATCTTATAGCAATAATATATAGGATAACAAATTTATGAATACAATTAAATATTTAATAATTTACTTAGAAACTAGTGTAAATAGGCTCATGTACCTTCCCCGATTGTATTTTGTTAAGGTGGACGAAGTATAGTCACTGACCACTTCGGAAGCTTCCTTTTCATGACAATCTTGAATGTGTTTCGGTACAGTCCTTATTAAACTCCAGCAGTAATCTGCCCTTATGTGCGTATTTCATCTTCCTTAATAGCGGACCTCTATAATTTTAATATCCTGGTGAAATTTTCACCTTGTTGCTCACTGGTGTCTCCTAAATTTTCAGGAAAACGGTGTGTAAATAGTGCACCTTAATACTTATATTGCATCTTAGGGATTTGAAACTCCAAAGCATCTCGTTTATACGTTCAACATAGTTTTCAGCCTTGCCTTTGGCCAGAAAATTTCCAACAACCGCAACAAATAAAGTCCAGGCTTTTCGCTCAGTTTCATTCATCGAATTTACGAAGGCAGGATCCTTGATGACTTGTCTTATCTGTTGGCCGTCAAATATTCTTGCTTTAATATTTTTCATACTCAACTGGGGGCATTTTGCCCCTATATTGGAAAAGCATGATCCGTTCTTATCAAGAACCTTTACAAACTGCTTCATGAGGCCCAGTTTGATATGCAGTGGAGGAAAGATGATTCTCTCTCGTTCAACTAAGAGGTCGTTGATGATATTCTTTCCCCAACGTTCATGTTTTTTTCTTTTGGGCCACTCTTTTCTAACTCAGTGGTATGTTTTGTCTCTCCTATTCCAGAAACACAAAAAGCAAGGATATTTTGTGTGGCCACTTTGCTGACCAAGGAGAAAGTTTACCATTTTTAAGTCCACATAAATCTCCCATTTATGCTCATGATACTTTATTTTCTCCAAGACTAAATCTGTGCTGTATTCTTCTTTCATTTTTTCTTAAAATGTGTTTACTCAACTCAAAAAGGATTTCAACTGTAGTTGAAGCATTGAAGATCACTTACATTATCGGATGTTTAGGCTATCTGGTGGATTTTCCAGGAGCTATGTGGTTCACATGTCCTGTAGTACTGCGCAATAAAAAAACTTACCTAAAAAAGTAGAGCTGATAGAGAAAAATTGATTTCATATTTAGAATCAGCGCCCCAAACATAGCTAAATCCAGTTTTAAAATCCTAGTCACCAAAGCAAAAAAAAATTATGTAGACCTTCATTTTCAAGAGCTATAACAAAACAAACTAATGTTATGTAGTATAAGTTGTTCCTTAAAAAGTTTATAAATACTAAATATTTATAGAGTATTCTAAGGAAAATTTAAAACTTGATGATGGGATTCATTTTTTAACGATTTGAATTTGGTGAAAATAAACCCCGTAAGGTTGGCCACAGATAAAAAGTAACACAGCGAAAAGCTGACTTCAAGTGACTTTCATTTTTCAATACTTGAAGGAGCATATAGGATGATAGCTAAAAAATATTATTACCAAAGAGAATGTTGAAACTTGTCTCATAAAGTAAATCTAATCAACTAAATCTATAATACGACTAGGTCTAAAAATAATTTCATAAATATGTAACATGACCAAATCTGATCGAGTGCATGTGGACATATGATTATAGCTAACCAGTGGTTATGAAAGAGTAATTGTATTCTTTCTTATAACTCTCTAAGTTTCGTTGATGTGTGTTTTACGACTGCTGGAAATAATATAAGGCTTCATCTGTGAGTTGCATTCTCACCATTTGGTTCACTAACTCTTCCATTTAAAAACAGCCGGTTTCACCGTTTACCGCTTAATTGTCTTGTGTAAAGCATTAACGATAGATGATACTCATCCCCGCATAAGCTAATCGTTTCACCTCCTCGGACTGACTTATCATTTCTACTTATAAAAGAACGTTACACATGTATTATCATATGCCTGTATTGGTTGCAAAAATTGAAATACACGGGTTTTATTGCAATCTTTGTAAGTACTTTTGGTTTCCCTTTGCATTTTTACTTTCATTCAGTTGGACTGACCTAGACATTCAATTGAT
Organism: Pardosa pseudoannulata; assembly: GCA_032207245.1. Lineage (NCBI taxonomy): Eukaryota > Metazoa > Arthropoda > Arachnida > Araneae > Lycosidae > Pardosa > Pardosa pseudoannulata. The sequence continues at coordinate 1,377,712 of CM063508.1, read as the reverse complement.
CAGAGCTATAATTTATAAAACTTCTAATACAGAAAATTTCTATAATATCTTACTCTCATTTTTAGCTAAGACATATTATTTCTATAAAAAATAAAGCACATTTTGTAATTATTCCAAAAGTAACGGCCAAGTAAAACATAAAGACCATTGGATTAGTATTAACCTTTCTTATATAAATAATGTTTCACTATTTATTCTTGCCAGCTTTTAGTTTTTTCTTCCAATCATTTAACTAAATCTACAATTTGTTTATATTTTCATTTCATTCAATAAATCTTTTGTACAGGTTTATCTTGACCGCTTCCGTTTACATGTTATTTATGACAGAATAGATAAGATTCTCTTTTCGAAAATAAACATGGTTGCATGGCTGTAAAATATTTCTCCAAAAATTTGTTTTCTAGCAGTACGTTCCATTTTCACTTGTATACCGTATAATATAAAAGGTAGATCCTTTGTTTTTAGTTAAAGATAAAATGTTACCTATTACAAGTCAAGCGTACGAGGCAGCTAGAATAAACATGAGAAAGATATCGTTTTTGCATATTCAGGGGTGTTTTTGTAAATCTAATATATATTTCAGGTAAAAATAGTTTTTAAAATATTTTTATAGAACTTTTAGAAAGTAAATTTCTCTCTGTATTTATTTATTTATTTTTTGCATCTCAGTTTACAAAATAAGTTTACGTTGTTTCAAATTTATTCGTTATCACATATAATTTATCAGGGAAACAACGTTAAAATAGTTTGTACTAATAAGATAATTTTAGTGAAAAATAAAATACTGCAGTTTCGCGATGTAACTTAAAAACATTTGTTGTAATAAAAAATAGATAACATTTTACTCAGTAGTATATTATAAGCAGTTTTTTTTCTGAGATTTTCTCTACAAAAATGTCAGATATATGACAATATTTTAATATAATTAAAGACAAGAAGATTTTGTAAATTTTAATAAGACAAATATTTAAATTTTTTCATGGTTATAAAAGCAAATATTTCCAAAAAAATATTCTTACTAAAATACTTTATTTGCCTAAGAAACCTATTATATTTAATTTTTCGCAATTCGCAATAAAAAATTTTATTGGCTAATTTAACTATGATTATTATTTAGAAAAGGGAATACATGTTGTTATTACAAATAAAAAGCATTATGTTTAGAAGAAAAAAGTGTACCATAAAACGCTAAATACTAAAATTAAGCAAAAAATATTGTTATCAAAATTCACATTTAAACATTTTCTATGTTAGTCCTAATTTAAAGTTGAAGGCAAATCCGCAGTTTTGCATTTAAATTCTTTCAGTATTTAATTTAAAAAGCTTTCATATTTCCTCATTTATTATTAATTTCAGTACCATATATTTAAGTTATACAATATAGTTATTTTTCCGTAGACAAAATACGTAAAGAGAAGATTTGCTTGCAGATATAAAATTTCTAATTGTAGGTTGTTATAAAAATAACAAACACTATTTTACGGTTTTTAATATATTCAGTTTTTGATAAAGGATTTATTTTAGGATACAACTGGCAAACATTCATTTGAGGAGACAAAGTTGTGTATTTATCTGGAAATCATATCTAAATTAATTGTTTGACTTATAGCTTAATTCAACATCGACGGTATACTGATATATATCATAAAAACGGATATCTTAATTTCTTAAATCTAGGACACTAATATTTGTAATTAATAGGACTCCTGTGTAAACAAAATAATGAATACAACAGTTTTTAATACAGAATGTCCTAACTATTGCTGAGCTGAATCATTAAGAGTCACTTTTTAAAAAGAAAGTCTGCATAATAGTACATTCTAGTTTTCTCAATTTAAGCATTATAAAGGGAAATTAAACAAAAAATATAGTTTTTGTTTGGTTAAGAGTGCTAAGGTCTAATTTTTGTAACACGAGAGCAAATGAGACAGGAACCTACTGCTTAGAGTAGATTCCGAACTACTACGAACATCAATGCCAAAGTGGAAATCGAACCCACGGACTCTGGATTAGCAATTAGGCCATCTTTTGGAGACAGCTATAATTATCTGTCCATACACGCAGAACTGCAAATATAATCTTTATAAGAGATATGGATTTTTGGAACAATTTCATCTAAAGTTCTGGTCAAAACAGCAGTCATTTTGACTTCAATGCCTATGATACATTATGAATAAACCACTGGAGTTGCAGCGACTATCGTAATGTACAAAATATTACAAGAAATTACAATTTGTAGTTATAGAAAATGTACATATTGTAATAAATTACAATTAGTAGTTCTATATAAAAAATAGTAAATATCATTTTATAGATTTTTAATTCTAAACGAAGTGTTAATAAAGGGTTGAGAACCTCTCATTTGTACTTCAGCAGTCGATATTTTACATCATTTGCTGAGAATTTCATTCCTGCACGTCTGGCTGCAGCAAAACATTACACTAACCGTCATTGTTTCTTTATTGAAGTTTCCATTTTAAGACGTCACTATGACATGCATTTTGAATAGTACAAAATTTAACAATATTTAAAAATCTGTTTTTGTTGAAAATTTCAGAATATTGATTAGTTGTAATATTTTCTGGTTTGTTATTTATAGAATGCAACTTATGTATACTATCTAAACGTTGTATCAGTAATAAATTTAATAAATCAATTATGGCAATCATTTCGGGTTGCACTATATTAAATTTAACAAAACTGTAGAATTCATTTCCTTTCAAATTAAAAAAAAATAAAACGATTTCTCTTCAAAGACATTAGTTATTACATGAAAACAACTAATATGTCCAATCTGAATATCGAATTTTAAATAAATGACCTATGACATGCGTTTAAGTTTCCAACTAAGTTTCCTAAATTTTAACAGTATCAATAATTTATGTTGCTGTAATTTTATAGTAACAGTTTGTAGTAGCATAAAGTTGTTATTTATTGAAAACACCTTTTATATGCAATCTCAACATTGTTTAGGTAATAATTCAGCTATGAAGTATAAATAATTCTTCTGATTTTCTCAAGCCCTTTAGTTGGTTCCCAACCATAGAGGCCTCAGTCAGTTTCCTCCAGGTTGATCTATTTGCTGACTTTAATATTTCTTAAAAAGTGATCATTATATTGATCCATCTTGTGCGTAGCTAACATTTCCTTCTCTTTCCTACTAGCTTTATTAAATTTATTTTCCTGAGTGGGTTCTCATCAATGTATCAGTCATATCCAAGCCATCTTACCAGCGATGTTTCAATCCCTTTAATAATGTTTGGCTCTCTAAATTTTTGCTGTAATTCAAAATTATATTTTATTTGCCAGATTCCATTCTCCTTAACTGCTCCAAAATACTTCTCGAGCATTTTTGCTCAAAGGCCAGTAAGTTTTTCAACGTCGAGGAATCACTTCCTTATTGATTCATGGTTTGGTTTGGTTTTGGACCGCTACGGTCTACTTTTTTAAACGCGAGGGCTAATGAGACCGGGACCTACTGCTTAAAGTCGATTCCAAACGGCTGCGAACATCCATGCCATAGTGGGATCCGAACCCACGAACTCCGGTTCCGAAGGCCAGCACCCGGCCATCGTTCGGCCTTATTGATTTATGGGTCTTACTAAAGTTTTGAAAAGTTGTATGTTATGTAGTTGAAATTAAATTGTTTGCGAAGTCCCAAATAACATATGCTCGTAATATTAATTCTATTTTTGATTTCGTCATGATTGTTATTTATATTTGTATGTGAATTTATGAACATCCTCAAAAATGCTATCATTTACTGCCAATAAACTATATTTTGAATCTGATTTATCAGAAAGCATTTCTATTTCACATTTCGTTTGGTTAACAAATAATGTGGAAATAATATTTCTTTCCAATATTTAAGAAATATCAATAATGCTACATTTTTTAAACCTTGAAATACAGTAATCTGCTTCTATTGTTCATAGATAAAAATATCCATTTATTAAAGTCAAAAGAATACGTATGTACTAAATTTAAAGCAGAGATTATTGTATAATAATTAATATAAAAGAGATTCAAAATTTTATGTCGATTTCTTTTTCCACAAGAACTGCTGGAATTAATGCAGGACGTTTATGCTTGTGAATACTTTTCTTACAGTGCTTTATTAAAATATTTTATGTAAATTTATATCTAAATGTTGTGTTATTGTAAAATACATAACTATTTTGTCCCAAGTTTAGCTGACATTTCTAAAATTTATATATTTCTAAAATTAATTTGGTTTGAATTTTTTAGAGTAAAAACTTTTGCATAGGTAATAAATTTAAGTCAGAGAAAATAAAATTCGTTCGGAATTAGGATTTTGATACCTACTCTTTATAAATATTAACTTAATTGCCAAAGACTGTTTATATTTAATATGATTTCATTTGTGTTGCCAATGAAAAGAACAAATATTTGAACAAAAAATATGTTTTATGCAGCTTAATTACTATAATAGGTGGAAGCGCATAAAAAACCCAACTTAAACAGTATGTGGTAATGTTTCAGATTAAAGAAGAAATAAAATCTGGAGAATTTAGCGAATGTAATGAAAAAATTCAATTATGTGATCATATTTCTTAGCAATGGGTATATTTTTTAAGTGTTTATTTTTTGCAAATTAATTATTTTAGCTTAAAATTGCTTCAGACGTTACGGCTCTTTCCGAAATCTTTTATGAAAAAGTAAAGAAGGAAATAAATTTGCATTACTTTTGTAATGCCTAGAAATTTTATTAGATGTAAACACAATCCAAATTAATTTTTTATGGAGCTGTTTCCACATTTATCATACTCATATGATAATATTAAAGAATAGGTATAAATTGAATTTGAGTTGTTCAGCTCTTCTAGTTTAATTATACATCCAAAATTATAAAGGATTTGTTAATTTATATAGGTGGTTAGTGTTTTATTTTTAACTTATGTACAATATCCTCATAGATGATACATAGATGATATCCTCATAGTTAATATCCCATGATGATGATATCCTCATAGATGATATTACAGAATGCAATTTATATAACAAATTTAAATGAAACAAATGCTAGTTAAAGATTATGTATATGATTAAACAACAATGACTTATTCCAAATATTAAAGAATTTAGTAAATAATTTTATTCTTCTTATTAGAATTTACAACAATTAATATATGTTAGTACATAATTTATAATTACTGTCTGTTAATTTTCCTTAAATAGTGATATATTTTAAATTCCTTAAATGTATTTTCTTGCTATATTGTGTTCTAAGATTGGATCACTTTTTATATGCAATCTTATATTTAACTCGATGATATATTTTCAGTTCTAAAGACAAAAATCCGTAATGCAATATTATCTTTTACAATTTGCAATATTTTATATTATTAATTCTTGTATTAATATATTAATGTATTTATAATACTAAAAAGAGACCATTTATAATAATATATTCTTACTCACTTAAAACGATATTTTTTCTACATTGAATTTAAAAAAAAGAGTTTATTTCAAAAATAATTATATATTTATTTTTGAAGAAATATATTCAATTCAACACACAAAATTGCTAAGATTATTTTTGAAAATGGGCTACAATTTGGTTACTTCAACAGAAAAAATTGATAAGATTATTTTTTTTTAAATGGTCTACATTTTGGTTAGGTCTTAAATAATTTTGTAATTTTTTTTTCAAAATTTATTAATTATTATCAGTTTTAAATTATTTATCACTTTAAATAATCTAGCTACGAATACAAGTGTAAAAAGAAGTATTCGTAAAAAAAGTGACATATTATGATAATGTCCTTATAATTTCCTATAAGTATTTTCTCTTTTTTCAAATCTTACGTTTAAGTACAAAAACATTTATTTGAATCAAATTTATATTTAACTTGATAATATACATTCTATTCAAAAAGAAAAATTGTAAAATATTTTTTTTTAATTTTTTTTAAGTTTTGTTTACAATGTAAATAAAACTGCATTTTTTCTGTTAAAACTTAATATCACAGTTATAAATATGTAATTAATAAACCTAATTAATGTAAAATTATGTAACATATAACATTCTTAAATATAATAAGTTATTATACTAATAATATATAAATATATAATATATAATTAACTGCTATTATTAAAATTAATAATATTCATATAACGCTAAGTAATATAGTAAGAAATATGACAGTAAAATATGATATCATAATGGAAATAATCATTTTTTTTAAATATTCTCATAACAAAAAAGAAAGGAATCAAACCAAAAAGAGAGTATTTTATAAGAATACAGTTTATAAAAGAGAATGCATTTTTGTACTTTTAAAATACGTCAAATTTTAAATATGCCGTGAAATAGTGCACGCAACCTATTGAATTTTACAAATAATAGAAATAAAAAAAATTCTCTTATTTTTCCCTAGAAAAATCCAGTTAAAACGCACTGTGTGCTTTTGTTTCATGTTCGAGTCAGTACTGAAACATTATAGGCATATGTTACAGACATTATGAAACAATAAAGAGATAAAATTCGGGATATATATATATATATATATATATATATATATATATATATATATATATATATATATATATATATATATATATATATATATACATATATACACGCACGCTCGCACATGCATATATATTTATTTGAATTTGGGAAAATATATGATATAAATATAATAAACTTTTCTCTGTCCTTTTTTTTTTTGAAATTCCCTGGTCAAAACGACATTCTTAATTGATGAAAATTGATATGTTATTATATTTTATACAGCATTGTAATAAAAAAGGTATTTTAGTTAGTTAGTAGATTTTTAATTGATATACTGAAGAATGTCGTGGATGGTATTCTATTCATAAATCTCCAGATTTCCTAAGAATGATAACAAGTTTTGTGTTAAAAATATTTTGTAATACTATATTTATCAAATATTTCCGTTTGCGGTACTTAAGATAAATATCTTCAATACAAAATTCATTGAAAATACGTAAAAATGTCTTTAGGAAAAGGATTATATAACTTTACCGTGAAAATACCTTAATAGTTTTTTTTTACCATGAGGACCAAATTAATCTAAAATAATTTAACTATTTTTTTGCTGTCTTTATCAAGAAAAAAATCTTAGCTATGAATATTCAAAATATATTGTTTCTTTAGAATGACTTCTATAAGAACTGTGTTACAGATGCTTTAGTTCAAAATGATTTAGTATAACTTTAGCTCAGTCGGCAAAAGCAACGCTCTCGTAACTGGAGGGTTACGGGTTCAGAGACCGAGATGGTCTAAAATGAGTCGTGTTCGTTAAATGTGATAGGATAAAACAGGTTCGTGGTCACAATCTCCTTCAAGTTCTCAATTAATACCTCTGGCAGGCCAAGCCTGTGGGTCTTTTGTTTAGTCCCTGCTTTATAATTACGAGAACCCTCTTGAGCATAAGTCGTGCTTTCACCCTAGTGGCTCTGGTTTAAAACCCCTTTTTTTATCCTGACGGTACTTATAAGTACCGCTTCAATCAAACACCTATAAATTCCTAATAAAGTATTTTTTCCTGACGGTACTCAGAAGGGCATGAACGATGAAGCTCCTATAGCAGAGAAAAGAAATGACAGCACCAATCAGGAATCCTTTTTATTCGCGTAGTAGGGGTTTTATAATTGGCTTGCTGCTTTCGAAGGCCATTTTGTGGTAGAGTTGATACATGTGTTGTTCAACTGAGTAAATTTAGTGGTTTATTACCAGTTATTTGGTACTATTATTTTTTAGAGACTTCTATACTTCGCAGGTAAGCTCATCATTTGCTTTATTCATAATTTAATGTTTTATTTTCCATCATAGAGTCAACAATATATGTTGGTACTAGAAAGAAAGTACCAGCTGCAAAATTAACTACTAAAATACAGTAAAAATTAATTTTCTTTTTTCTATGATTATTCTCCATTAAAACGTATCTAATGATGCAAAAACGCAGTAAGAAAGTTGATGGTAAATTAATTCAGTATATAAAGGGTTAATCATAAGGCTTACCCCTTTGTGTTAATACGAGTAGCGTACGGCTCCATCGTACTTAGTTTGACCAAGTGGCATCAGAAAAATGTAGCACTATATCTGGGAAAATAACTAAGCATAACCCAGGGCAACATCCCATTGCCTTAACGTCCCAACGATTACATAAGTTTATTGTAAGCACGTTGTGAAATCCAAGAAACAGTTGTGTAATATAACAAAACGTCTCAGTAACGATGGATTCAATTTAAACTATGTAACTTTCATTCTCACATCAGACGAGCCTGAGTTTACCAAACCTACAGCATGCGACATCGACCAGAAAATGATTAATACATTTATAATACTAAATGAGTGAGTACAGAATATGACTCCAGATATATAATATGCACATAAAATGACCTTTTATTCAAATATTCGTGTTACAGACAAAAAGATAACTGAACGAAAAAGAACATTGTATAATAATAAACATAGCCTCATACTTGTTTATTCATATAATATAACTAGACATTTATCCACAAAATGTAGAATAATTATTGTAATAATTTATAATTATATAAATATTGGGTTTTTTTTTTAAATTATTATTTATCTATATAGTTTCAGATTTATATCATCCTTTACAAAAGAAATATTATTTCTTAAACCAAAATTATTTGCATTTTCATCTTTAATTAAATAAATACAATAATTTTGGTATCACTTCTGCTTTGAACACATATGAGAACTAAAAAAATCCAAAGCTTAATAAATGCTTAAATACTGAAAATATACATTATTTTCATTTTTCATTGAAATTTTCATTCTATTAAATTTTAATCCAGATATTATATCTAAATTTTTAATACTGATACACAACTTTGAGAGCAAAAAAATTAAATTATGTATTAATCTTTGATCGTAAAAAAATATTAGGTATATCTCTTTTCTGAAGCTTTTAAAATTCTTTGCAGGTATGATAAACTTTATGTTTATCGCGGAAATATTGAAAGCTGTAAATCTTCTTTAATGTTCCATAAAATTTTATTAATGTTAGTTTTCTGCATAATATGCAGAGTTTTTTTTCTGTCTATATATCTAGCTCTATAAATATACAAGAAAAGTAATTGTTGTTTTCTATAATTTAACTCCACAAGTGTAGTAAACAGTTTTCGGTATAGTAAAAATGATTTATATATAAATATTTTTTTCTTATACGTTAAATATTAGCAGAAAAATGTTTGTATATATTTTCACAACCTTTAAAAGGCTATAAATTATACTTACGTTTTTATGACATTTTGTATTATATTTGCATTTTGTGCTACAGCTTATAGTGATATATATTTCTGGGTACTACGCCTAAACGAAATAAATTCTGTTTTGCATACATACGAACATGTGTCCTATATTAGGCTTTAGAAAATATATAAGACTGCAGCAATATAGCTGGTTTAATGTGGAAGAATATATATTTTATATTTTGTTATTATGAAGCAAAGCATATTGTGTAAAGCATAAAAAAATCTTCAAATAATTTTCTGTTTTCGTATTTTTATGCCGTATATGTTTGTGTTTGCATATGCATACAAAACGAGCTTTTTGATCTTTACCAAAATAATATTTAGAATATTTAGCTGCTATATGTCTTGTGTTTATATAAAGAGAATTTCTGTTCTATATATTGATATAGAAGCGTATTGATATAGAAGCATATTGATATAGAAGCATATTGAAGTCTATTGATTTAGAAGCGTATTTAATTCATGAGTGTTACTATGCAACATTTTTATAATGTTACTCTGAAAAAGATTATTTTATAGCTCTTAATCCTAAGAACTATGGAAACCCAACACCAATGTTCTAATTCCTATTCTATGAAATAGGTGACCAAAGGATTTCCATCACTGGTATTAGTGAAAAATCATTTATTCTTTGCATTCTTTAAAGAACCTTCACTTAGTAATTCTCTTTAAATCTGTTCAGTTTATTTTTGATAACACTCTTTCCTATTGTATTAAATAGGTGACCGAAGGATTTCCATCACCAATATTAATGGAAAATTATTTATTCTTTGTATTCTTTAAAGAAATTTCACTTAGTAATTCTCTTTATCTCTGCTCTCTTTATTTTTGAAAACTCTCTCTCATTTATACTTTACAATAAATTTCTAAACACACCAGTAAATTTTATCTATAAATTTAGTTATTTTAAGATAAAATTTAACTTTTCATAATTTTAAAACAGATGTATAAACAATAAAATCAGGTTTTCTCCAAAATCATCTGTTAACCAAAATTTCAGTTTAAAGTACAACTACAGCAGAAAAAAGGCTGATGACTTGATATTATCTTTTATATGATGTTCACCTAGTTTAATAGTATATTTTGTTTAAATGTGTACTTTAAAATTCTTATATTAATTTTTTCCAAATATTCCTTAAGATTCATAAGTAAACTTATTTTAATCTCGTTTAATTTATTGTTATAGAATATAGTCAATTACATATTCATACCTCGCTGACGAATCAATAAACTTTGCATAACTTTTAGCTCTGACATCAAGATTAATAATTTCAGATAGAGATTGATAGAGATTCTGCAGGGTGTGATAAAGGTGGCATTTACCACGGGATCATCAGTCATACGGGCGCAGCACTGTTATAAAAATGGGATCCGAAAGAGGACAGTTCGCTCCGAGTAGAAATAAGGAGAATAAATTTTCTATTATAAAATCCTATTTTATTTATAAAATCCAAAGTGTTTAGAAAGAAATTTTTATGAATTTTCTTAATCGTTAAAAGGCTTCTAAAGACTAAACATATTAGAGATTCTTATAAAATGCTATAATTATATATAATTTTAATTATCCTTAATACAAGTCCGGGTATTTGTATTAAATTTTGAATGTATTAAAGTTATTAAAAAACTAAACTTAAAATAAAAAATTCTTATATATTTTATGATTTTAATGTACAAAAACAATATTCTCCTAAAATAACCAATTCCGTTTATCAACAAAATAATACCCCCAGAAAGTTCAAAAATTATTTTAAATGTTAAAAAGTTACAAATAGAAGAAAAAATAAAAAAAATAATACACTAGGAATATTTTATGAATTAGTAAAATATTTTGTAAATTTATTCTGAATACATGATATAGAAAAAAACATGTATTTCTCACTATATATCTCAGTAGGGGACTTTTTTTTATCGAAGGGTGCCAAAAGAACTAGTTACGGCTCTGAGATTTTATTAAAAATAAATGTTTCTATAATTTTTGGGCTTACCATATGTAAGTATGGAAGGATGTATTCATACATTTATTAATATATATCAATTATTTTATACTTTTTTCAGGTGTATAAGTTGCTAAGAATCATTTAAATTTTAATTCCATCCCGTCATATTAATTTTAAAAAAGTATTTTAAGAAAATTATACTTCTGCTTATTTTCTTAAGACAAGTACGATTTTTTTTTCTATTTATGTACTGCTTTACTTTTATTTTAATTTTCTTTTCTTTTCGGTTTACCTCCAGACTACCAGACGTATCATCACCATTTTCAAAAATTCTCTCCACCCGTCAGCAGTATTTGACATCATTTTCTTTTTACGCATTCTTTAAATTTGGTAATTTTTCCACTTTATGTAATGCTTTTTTTTAAAAAAGTACTTTATTTTTATATATTTTTATATGCCACTAAAATTTCTAATGCAATTTTATTTCTCTGCTCTTGCCGCTAATATTGGGTTTTTTGAAAGCCAATTTTTTTTATTTTTAAGTATTTGACAGTAAATACTTAATTAACAAAACTTAAAAGTACTTAAAGAAAATATATTTTTTTCTCTACTTATCTAAATATTTTGCATTAGTGTAAATGATATTTATTATGAATAAACAGTTAATAGATTTAACTCTCTGTCTTTATAATACTGTAAGACGCTTTGATAAGAAACTGGCACTAAAATACATTACTTAGGGCCGGTCTCACCAAAGTCGTTTAAAGGCTAACCACGATTAACACACTTGGTTAACCAATGGTGGGAGACCATTCTCCGTTTAAACAAAGATTAATCTCTGTTAGCCGTTAAACGACTTTGGTAAGGGTGGCCCTTAGAGGCAAAGAGACAGATAGATATATATATATATATATATATATATATATATATATATATATATATATATATATATATATATATATATATATATATATATATATATATATATATATATATATATATATATATATATATATATATATATATATATATATATATATATATATATATATATATATATATATGTATATATATATATATATATATATAGATATACTTAATGTTGCTAAATTTTCCTAAATAATTCTTTATCTTTCTTTTATAAAGACTCTTGAATTTTATACTCCATTAATAACATCAGTATTTCTGTTATATGAACTGATTTATAATTTTATTTAACTTAAAAATTGAAATGAGAGTAAAATAAGCTATAGATATCCATTTAGGCACAAAGATAACGTTTACAATTTGAAAATTTTTTTCATTTGTAATTATGTTTGTATAATTCTATGAGAAATTAATTACAATGGTATCGATGAGTAAATAAATGACATATATTGTATTTTTGTATGTATAACATGCAAATCATTTGTTACATTATTCCACTATTAGTTATAAATACTGTTTTTGGGGATAACTTAAGTTGACTAATTTATTTAAACATTTTAGATTTGTTCCTATTTCAATTATCGCAATTCCAATTTATATCACTCAAATTTTGTAAAACAACGTTAACAATTTGCTAGATATCTACTTAACAAATAATAGAAATAATATAATTTGGGTTAATATGTTAAAGTATTATCTTCCAGTTTAAGTTTATGATTTACCACTTTACTTCATAAAAAGATTCCCCACATCATATTACCACCACTACTAGTTTTTTCGCATGGCACAAAGAGTTTATTCGTACTATTTGTACCATATTAATATCCTTCTATTGATATTTTAGAGCAGAAAATGAGATAGCTAGCGACAAACAACTTTATCATTTTATTTCACCTAAATCTTGTAATCTTAGTAAAATAAACTATAGGTTTCGAGTTCATACCCAAAGATAAGGTTTACAAAATGTAAATGATTTTTTCCTTCGCAATTATGTTTCTATACTTCTATAAGAAATTAAATGAAAGTTTTAAGTATAACATCCAAATCATTTTCTTCAGTAATCTGTAACTAATTTTAAATATTGTTTCACTGAAATTGGCATTTAGTTAGAAATTTCAAATTATACAAATTGTCAGTTATTGCAATTACATTTCATATCCCTGATACTTTCTAAAAGAACTATATATTAACCATTTGTTTCATAAATATTTCACGAATAATGGAAATAAATTTCATTAATTAAATAATTGTCTTCTATTTCAAGTTTATGATTTACCAGTGTATCCAATAAACAGATTTATAAACAGATTATTTTCACCACAAGCTCATTTATTCTTAGTATTTGTACCACACTCTGGTAATATCGGTATTATTGAACAGGAAATGAAATATCCAGAGATATTTTTTCCCTGTCCTTACTCGTCTAAAATTGTATCTGAGCTATCTACGACTGTTTTTTCTTACTTTTATTTGACACTAAAGTAATACTTGATGTCCAACTTTTGGTAAGTTGTCATTTCTAATGTTCGTCAATTTGCGATTTGGGAATATTTTGTAATATACCTGAGTTCTTTAGATGCATTTTTTAAAGTTGTCATCTTCATGATGCTGTTAACTACCGTTGCGTCTTGCGTACTGCTTTCATCTTTTTAGTTTGTCAAATTTTCAGAAATGATTAAATTAACTTTATTGAAGTTTTTTTCTCCAACTGACACGCTCTAAACAAATGCGATCACCAAAATTGCTCCCAGCTTCTTTTTAATAGACCATCAAAACTAACCCCCCCCCCTTGATGGTGGTAATATTGATGATCGATTACCATCGTACCCTTGTACCATATTTCTTACCCTTGCACAAAATTACTTAAATCTTTCTTCTTGTGTAATTTGACATAAACTTAGGAGATACCTACCCCTTGCGTATGTGTTCCTTCTTTATATTAGAAACTATGCACTGTCACGTCAATCTACGCAACTTTTGAACTGGTTTACTTTTCAATAAAAATTCTTTTTACAATTTTTTGCACTTCAATCATAAATTTCTGCTAATAAACCTAATTTTCCTGATGTAACATATTGACGATGTTCAATGTATTTAAATTTTATTTTTAAAGAAATTAAATTCCAAATAATTTATTGTAAATATGATAATATATGGTAATTTAATATGTTAAATATGGTAATTTAGGGTAATTTAATATGGTAAATATGGTTGTTTATGGTAATTTAATATTGTAAATAAGGTAATTTATGGTAATTTAATATCTTAAATATGGTAATTTAAGTAAATATGGTAATGTAGTACGTTTATAATAATAAAAAATATATGTACAGTGTAAAAAAATGTTTTCTAATTGAATGATAAATGTACAAAGGGAAATTTTAATAACAAGTATAATTCAACAAAACTTTGATTTGCAACTTTATCCATGTCAATAGATATTTTTGGTATATGTAAAACTTACTAACAGAAGGAGAATTTAGTTTCTATTAAATATTACTATTTCTAATTGATATATTTCCAATTTTTATGAAAGAAATTCCACAATAGTATTCTGAAATAACTTGTAAGATATCTGCATGGATTCTATGAATGATTATTCTCTTTAATGCCATATAAATTTAATGCTATAAAAAATATTTTGAATGCCTTAAAGCAGCACACATATAACTTACACACCTTTATAATATTTTTCTTTGTATTTAAAAAATAATCTTCATGCTTCACATCCAAATTATTTTTGATGCTTTGAAAAAAAAATTGGAAAAGAAACAAAAATTTGCTTATGGTTTTCAGTGATTTATTACGTGAGATAAATTCTTCAGCGTTGCATTTCTCCACCTATCAGTGGCAAAAGAGGAATCGATAGAGGGAATTTTGATTCAAAAATATTTTTCTAAACATGGGAAGTCAGTGACTTAAGGATATAAATCACGTTCTTAGCTGCTCAATCCATCATTTACTATCAAAACACGTGTTGACTGATTATACTTCTCTTAAAAATATATCTTCCCTGATGAGAGAGATGAGTCTTGCGGGAAAAACGAAACCTTCTCTTGCATAAATATAAAATTACTTATAATTTTCTTTAGAAGTTTCTTATGTTGGTGTAAACTGAAAAAAATAATCTAAGTACACTTTGTGAATAACATTATTTTTCAACTCTTTACGCTTTAAAATTCCCCGCTGAATTAATAAAGTATCAAGTATTGTGTATTGGTATAAAATACTCAAGATATTGAGTTCATACCCAAATATAAGGTTTACAAAATGTGATTTTTTCATTCGGAATTATGTTTGTATACTTCTATGAAAAATTAAATGTAATTTTTTATGCATAACAACCAAATCATTTGCTGTAGTAATCTGCTACTAGTTTTAAATATTGCATTGCTGAAAGCAAACCAACATAACTTAAACTGATTTAGGTAGAAATTTCAGATTTGTTCTTATATCAATTATTGCAGTTCCAATTTATATCCCTTATACATTCTAAAAGAACTATATATTAAAACTTGCTTCATAAATATTTCATGAATAATGGAAACATAATTTCATTAATTAAATAATTGTCTTCTACTTCAAATTTATGATTTACCATTGTATCCCATAAACTGATTCTTTATATTTTATTTTCACCACCACAATGTCATTTATCCCTAGTATTTGTACCATACTCTGGTCATGATACCTGCATTGTCGAGCAGAAAATGAGATATCCAAAGATATTCCCTTCCTAGTCCTTAATCGTCTAATTTTGTATCTCCGAGCTACCTACAACTGTTTTATCAAGTGTTGTATATTGGTATAAATAAAGCTGATGTATAAATTTGTGCTTAACTATATACATTAACCTATTGGTTTGGTATTCTACTGTCCATTCTTTTACACAGTAATATATAACAGCTAAATAACATTAATGTGTAAATTTATACATAAATATATACGTTATAATTAGTTTGGACAGCTACGGTCTTGTCTTTACATACACGAAAAGTAATTATACACTCAATAGCCTAAGCATTATGGCCATCCCTCCATTTTGCAATGACCTCGCCTGGATGGCGTGGAAGGCAAGTGCTCAGGTGGAATTGGTATTTAACTGCTGCTGGTGAGACTGAAGAATCTTTCTCTCACTTACTTCTGTGTGTCACGGGAAAGGCTGCGAATCTATGCGATTTTGATAGAGGGCAAATTGCAATGGCTCAAAGGCTCGGAACAAGTATTTCTGATACTGCACGACTCGTGGGTTGTTCGCGATCTATAGTTGTTAGTACTTATGCAAAGTGGACGAATGAAGGTGAAACCAGCAGTAGACGATATGGTGTTGGACGTCCACATGCTATCAAAGAAAAAGGTCGTCGAACACTGTCTCGCATGGTGAAGCAAAAACCGGAGCCAGACAGTGGCTCAGCTGACAACCGAATACGTCCAACCAATACAGTGCATGTTCCCTGTTTTTCTAGATGGAAATGGAATGTTCCAACATGACAACGCCCCGTGTCACAAGGTTAATATTATGTTGCAGTGGTTCAAGGAACATGATGTAGAATTCCAGTTAATGTCCTAGCCGCCTATCTCACCGAATCTCAATCTGATAGGACACATTTGGGATGTCATGGGTCAACAGCTCAGAGTTCACAGACCACCAATTCGCAATATCTCGGATTAGCGTAAGCGTTGCTTAAACATCTGGTACAATCTGTCTCCTGCCTTCTACTTGTGGCATCCATGCCAAGGCGGTTTCAAGCTGTGTTGAGGGCCAATGGGGGGCCAACTCGTTATTGATATGTAGTCATAATGTTTTGGCTCTTGAGTGTATAAGTTGTGTTCTTAAATATTATATAGAACAGCTCTAAATTTCTATGTCAACAGAGGGATTCAAACCAACAAACTATGATGCTGAAAAGAAATACCCTACTCGTTTGACCATTAAATATTTTGACTGTATATTTTATATTAAAAGCATTTTTCATATATAATGGCATTCATTAATATAGATAGAGCTATATAATGAGTCCTTTTAAAGTTGGAAAATATATTATATTTCATATAAAAACTTCACAATGTCCTATAAATTTACTGCTATTTTGATTCCGTTTTATAAAACGTTTCTAAAATATTTTTTAATTTATTGTGGGATTTACATGCGAGCTTTCTAGAGAACTGTTGGTCTCATTAGCCCTCGTGTTGCAAAACAGTAGACCGTAGCACTCCAAACCAAACTATAGAGAACTGTTATGTATTTAGGCATTTATATTCATAAACTCTTACCTTCAATGGTATAATATTCAAGCACATCACATTCAATGGTAGAAAATATTCCTTTACATACTAATACATTATATTCAACATTTTTTTATTTTCCCTAATTCTTTATTTTTGCTATCTTTTTAACATTTTAGTAGAATTCTGCAACTGAGTAATTGCTAAAATCATTGTTATTTCTTGCAGTTCTTTCTAATCTTAAGAGCGTTTTGGCTTCGAAAAACTCTTAATGTCCATAATAGGAAGTCCTAGAACGCTTACTTAATAAGAGCACACTCACTAATTTACATATACAATCTGATACATATGGTATACAATTTACATATACAACCTATTTAATTTGGTTTTGTTTTTGGTTTGGAGCGCTACGGTCTACTGTTTTGCACACGAGGGCTAATGAGACCGGGACCTACGGTTTAAAGCCGATTCCGAACGGCTATGAACATCCATGCCAGCAGCGGGATTCGAACCCGCGAACTCCGGTTCCGAAGAGCAGCGCTCTACCATTCGGCCATCGTTCGGCACGACCTGTTTAAAAACTTTATAAAAAATTGTGTCAACAGGGAAATATGCACACAGTAATGCACACCTCTTAAAGGGTATTCTAAACTTTATGTAAAGGAGAAACAAGTTTGAGAAAAGATCAAATAAAATTTCTCAAACTCTACATTTAACAAAACACGCCTCTCACAGAAACAAAACATTTTCTCGTAGATCACTTCTCATATTTATTCTCTTGTATTTTTACAGAACTGTCTGTTATAATCCTGAATACACACCTTACTTTTTTAGCTGAACCAAATATTGATAGCCTACTATATAAATATAACAACAGAAAAAATGGGGAAAATAATAGTGCATTTAGCAATTAATTCGCAAGGGCTACAATAGGATTAAATTTTATTCTGTCTACATTTTAAAAAATTTATCTTAAAATATTATCTATACATTCTACGATTAATGTTACAATCACATTATTTTTTAAATAATTAAAAAAAAATAAATATATATTGTTAAAAGTAATTCAAAATATCTAGTTTAAATATACTCTAAATAAGAATTTTAAAATAAGTTAATTGGATTTGAATACACATTTCAAAATTAGAATTAAACTTAAGCATTATTTTTACTATAATCCTATTAATAATTTCCCTTACTAATTAATAACTGATAAAATATTATTTCTAATACAAGTAAATAATTACTTTAAACTTAATAGAGTTTTATTAAACTAATGTATATTTGGATGAAATTGATTTGATGATATTAAGATTTTTAAATTAGAGAAATAATAAGTTTAGATAGATTAAAGATTATAATTTAACAAATTAGAGTATATTATAATTAGTAGCTTATAAATACATTAAATTAAAAAAAATATTTTATAAGAATATACTAATATTATATTTCAAATAGTATACCGGTGGGATTCAAGACATATTATTATATGTATTCATATCATTAAGAATCAAGATAAATTTATTTAAAATAATTGTGCATATTTCTTTAATATAAGATCATATTAATGAAAGAGGTAGTATTAATATTGGCATAAATGCATAAAATAATACAACAATATTTACTATAAATTATGAAATTTATAGTTTAATATGATTCATCTTTAAAATATCCTTAATTCAAGAAATACATTTTAATATTTCTAATCATTTCCTAAATAATGTTACATAAATTTATGTAAAAGAGTACAAATTTTAACTGAATATCTCCAATTAAAATCACGGTGTTTATTGAAAATTCCAGGGTTTAGAATATCACAAGCATATTATAATTAACTTTAATAAGATTATTAAATTATTGTTTTAATAATAAGTCTATGATATTTATATAAGTATTAGTAGAATGATATATACATGCGTTTAAATTTTTTATAATTATATATGATGTTCTAATTACGTATATAAATTCTATGTTTACTTGCATGTGTTTATGTTTCAAAATTTTCAGTTTTATTAGAATTAATTATATTTGAAAAGGGGAATAAATCTAATAACCACCCGTCTCTTCACCAAAGCGAATTTCCTAGAGTTACTCTTTTCCCTGAGATTAAATTGATTTGTTCGATATGAAACATAACAGAATATTTACTTTAAAAGATTAAAATGCAAATTGCTCTGATACAGAACATTTTTGTTAAACGTCTTCCTAAATCAGATTTGAAAGCTTTGAAATAACGCTGCAAGATTAATATACTTTACGTTATACAGGTTTATGTTCGCTTTATCAGTATTCGATTCAGTCATCCACTACATTCTTTAAGATAAAGGAATGCTTTGTCTTACGTTAGAGCATGCCTTTACAAAATATAATTTATTAATCAAGCTACTTTGCCACTGTTTTATTTGATTTTCTAAGATATCGGTAGTTAAATGCAAATTAAATTTTGTTCAATAACCGATTTAGATCAATAGAAATATTTTATACTAGTGCTTAAGACTGTTTTGGATGAAATATAATTAAAATAATAAAAAAATTTATTTTTTTATCATGTTTTACTATTATTTTGCATAAATTTTTAACTATTCGAAATAGGGAAAAAATTCGAATTCTACAAAATGATCTCAGTGAATGTGTAGTGAACATTTAATTTATTTTTATAAATAGAAAATTTCCTTTGTAAATATATCTTTGAGTGTGTTGTTTTTCCCATGTTGATGCATGATAACTTATATTAGCTAGAAAGTCCGTAGCATTCTTTAGGCTACACGTGCACTTCGTGTATGGCTAAATTGGTTACAGCTTCACAGACTTGTATTTGTAGAAATGCATATGGTGGCTATATTGCCATCTGAGTTAGAAAAATTAAAGATTAGATAGCGTTACTCATTTCCCCGAGGTTAAATTGATTTGTTCGATATGAAACATAACAGAATATTTACTTTAAAATATTAAAATGCAAATTACTCTGATACAGAACATTTTTGTTAAATGTCTTCCTAAATCAGACTTGAAAGCTTTGAAATAACGCTGCAAAATTAATATACTTTACGTTATACAGGTTTATGTTCGCTTTATCAGTATTCGATTCAGTAATCCACTACCTTCTTTAAGATAAACGAATGCTTTGTCTTACGTTAGAGCATGGCTTTAGAAAATATAATTTATTAATCAAGCTATTTTGCCATTGTTTTATTTGTTTTTTTTTAAGATATCGGTAGTTGAATGCAAATTAAATTTTGTTCGATAGCCGATTTAGTTCAATAGGAATATTTCATACAAATGCTTAATTGATTGTTTCGGATGAAATATAATTAAAATAATTAAAAAAAACTTTGATTTTTTAACATGTTTTACTATTATTTTACATAATTTTTTTTAACTCTGCGAAATAGAGAAAAAAATTCGAATTCTACAAAATGATCTCCGTCAATGTGCGGTTAAACATTCAATTTATTTTTATAAATAAAAGACTTCATTTGCTAATATATCTTTGAGTGTTTTCTTTTAACGAAGTTGATAAATAACTCAGATTAGCTAGAAAGTCCATAGCATACTTTATGCTACATGTGCTTCTGGTGTGATACTATATGGGTCACAGCCTAGAAGCTTTGTATTGTCAAAAATGCTTATAGTGGCTATATTACCAGCTGAGTTAGGAAGAAAAATATTAGCTAGAAATATGACATATCTTTTTAACTGCTAAATAGCAGGACTGTATTCAAATCTAGAACAGTAAAGTATAATATATTTTCATTTATTTAAAAATTTATCACGACTGCTCGGTAGAAAAATAAAATTGAAAAACTTAATTTTATTTTTGATTGTTTTATGGTTTTAGCTACTAATCATTTTTAAAGAAAGCTTTGTTTTAATATGATATAAATTTGATGACCCACAAATAATTTACCGTAAACCCTGGAGGTAGTCTGCAGAACATTGATCGCAAATTAGACAAGAGAAAATGAATTAAATATTGACGTTTGTTTTTTAATGTTTTCACTCTTACTTTAGATAAAGATTAAATACTTTAATCTTTTTACATAAATTTTTAACTATGCGAAATAACGAAAATATTTCGAACTCTACAGTATGCTCTCAGTGAATGTTCGGTTGAACATTCAATATATTTTTATAAATAAATAATTTTATTTTTCAATATACCTTTGAGTGTCTTCTTTTTCCAATGTCGATACATAACTTAGCTAGAAAGTCCCTAGCATAACTTAAGTACACGTGCTCCTCGGGTTGTTCTAAACGGGTAAGTGCTTTACAATCTTGTATTGGCAAAGAGGATGTAATGTCTGTATTGATAGCTGCGTTAAGATAAAAAGATTATCTAGGAATATGACATATGTTTTTAACTGCTAAATAGCAGGACTGTATTCAAATCTAGAACAGTAACGTATAATCTATTTTCATTTAGAAATGTATCAGGACTGCTCGGTAGAAAAAAAAAATTGAAAAACTTTATTTTATTGTTGATTGTTTTATAGTTTTAGCTACTAATCATTTTTAAAGAAAGCTTTATTTTAATATGATATAAATTTGGTCACACACATAATTTATCGTAAACCCTGAAGGTAGTCTGCAGAACATTGTTCGCAAATTAGACAAGAGAAAATGAATTAAAGATTGACTTTTGTTTTTTAATGTTTTACTATCTTTTTGCATAAGTCTTTAACTATGCGAAATAAAGAAAATATTTCGAACTCTACAATATGCTCTCAGTGAATATGCGGCTGAACATTCAATTTATTTTTATAAATATTTAATTAATTTTTCTATAAATCTTTGAGTGTCATCTTTTTCCCATGTCGATATATAACTTAGCTGGAAAGTTTCGTTGCATAATTTAAGTACACGTTCTCCCCGGTTTATTCTAAATAGGTAATTGCTTCACAGTCTTGCATTGGCAAAAAGGGATATAATGCCTGTATTGATACCTGCGTTAGGAAAAAATAATTATCCAGGAATATGACATACGTTTTAAACTACAAATTAGTAGGACAGTATTCAAATCTAGAAATTTAACGTATAATCTCTCGTGTCTTTATCATGATACTCGGTAGAAAAATAAAATTGAAAATCTTTATTGATTGTTTTATTGTTTTAGCTACTAATATTTTTAAAGAAAACTTTATTTTAATATGAAATTAAGAACTTTAATTTGGTGACACACAAATAATTTATCGTAAACCCTGGAGATAGTTTGCTGAGCACTGATCACAAATTACTCAACAGAAAAGGAATTAAAGATTGATGATTATTTTTTAATGTTTTACTATCATTTCATATAAATTTTGAACTATTCGAAATATCGAAAAAATTTCGAACTCTACAATAATTCTCTACAATTCTTAGTTAATGTGCAGTTGAACATTCAATATATTTTTATAAATAAATTATTTCATTTTTCAATATACCTATGTGTGTCTTCTTTTTCCAATGTCGATACATAACTTAGCTAGAAAGTCCATAGCATACCTTAAGTACCCTCTTCGGTTTATTCTAAATAGTAATTGCTCACATCTTGCATTGGCAAAAATATATACTGATTATACCTTCTAAAAAAATAATTATCCAATTATGACATACGTTTTAAACTCTAATTAGTAGGACAGTATTTTTAGAAATCACGTATAATCACTCACGTCTTTATCACGACGACTCAGTAAAAAAATAAAATTAAAAGCTTTATTTTATTATTGTTTTATTTGATTTAATATAATATTTTTAAAGAAAATAATTTCATAATGAAATTTAAGAACTTTAAATTGGTGACACACAAATATTTTTACCTGGAGATTGAAGAACATTTTCGTAAAGACATAATCAATTAAAGAAAGTATGTTTTAATGTTTTTAAATATTTATATAAATTTTGAACGATGAAATATTGAAAATATTTTTAACTCAAATTTGCTCTCATAATGTGGATGAACATTAATATATTACAAATATAAATTTCATTTTTCAATATTTTTGAGCGTCTGCTTTTTAAAGTCGATACAAAACTTACAAAGGAAAACTTAAGTACACGTTCTCCTCGGTTTATTCTAAATAGGTAATTGCTTCACAGGTCTGCATTTTCAATGGATATAGTTCCTGTATTCATATGCGTTAAAAAAAATAATATCATATGACATATTTTAAAGCTAATTATAGGACAGATTCAAAATCTAGAAAAGTAACGTATAAATTCATTTTATCACTGTCAGTAGAAAAATAAAATTGAATAATTTTATATTATTGATTTTTTATTGTTTTTAGCAATAATATATTAAAGAAAATTTATGATATCATAAAGAAATTAAATTTTGATAAACCAAATTAATTTACCGTAAACCCTGGAGATATTCTGCAGAACATGGTCAAAAATTTCACAGCACAAAAAGAATTAAAGATTAACGATTGTTTTTTTAGTTTTAAAAATAACAAAAATTGTCGAATATACTTCATTTCAATCTATTTAGATACTCTAGAAATTTGTTATTAATTAAAAAATAGAATATCATAAAATGTAATTTAATTTCCTAAACTTTGCAAGAATTAAAAAAAATTAATTAATATTACCTAGTTTTAAGTAATTTGTAATTCTGGAATTACCACTCAAAATAAAAAAAAATAAAAAATAATAATAATTGATTGGCAGAAAAGCAAAATAGTACCTTTAAAATCTTTAAAAATAATTTAGAATATTATACATAAGTTTCAGATATATTTAACGTTTAAAAATATTTACCTTTTATCCAGCCATAAAACTACTTAAATATTAATTAATTAATATAATTATATTTTACAGTAATTTATATACTCTCTCAATAATATCGATCTACAATTTTTGTTTGAAGTTATTTTTATGGAATATAATGTAAAATATAACAAAATATTAACACAGGAAAAGAGATATTTAATTTTGTACTCAAAACACAAGACATGAATATTAATTATTTTGTGAAAACATTTTCTTCAGTCGGCGGATGATTTTTTTACTTCAAACTTATATTAAATTTGCATATGACAAAAGTTTTTAAAAGAATTTAATGAAAAAACATCAAACAGTAAAAATGGTTTATATAAGAACGCCATTAATCTGACTAGAATTTTTTAAAACTAATCAAATGTATATATTATGTATTTCCTTCA
>CM063508.1:1348201-1350701 GCA_032207245.1 Pardosa pseudoannulata | reverse complement strand
TTCTTGTCATAGACATATACGCCGGTACTCGTGAAGCATAATTCGTTCTACCAGAGGAGTGCGACTCTTTTCCAAAGATAATAATTGGCTGTCCCTACACTCCGTTCACGAAATTCCAGAATTGGTTGCTGAAATGAGCAACTCACATATTCCCTTGACATGTAATATTTCCTTTTAAACGAGGGGAAACATAATTATTTTTGAAAAATTGCTCTAGAATCCAGAACACAGCTATTAATACATATTTACCTTCGCAGTCTCTCAGAAATCGGTTGGTACGACACAATTACTTTTTAATATGTATATATTCTTATCATGTTAAAAATTCTGATATTGGGGATTTATATATACTAAACATCCTTTAGGATGTTTAGCATATATAAATAAATATTTTACGATTGTTCACTCACTAATATTTTTCACTTTTTCTATATTTCCCCTTTTGTACTCTTTTTATCCCTCTTAATGTTCCTTACCCATTTCCCACCCACTCACAAATCTTTTCCTCAATGGGTCTCACACCCACCCTACTCACTCATTATCTTTATCTCACTGTCATTCTCACTCCCATTTATCTTACTCACTTTCTCCATGTCTCTTACTCATCCTTATTTCTTCTTCTAATTATTATCCTCTATATTTCTATCACTCTATCACACACACACACATATCTGCCACTGCCACTATCTTTTCTCTCACTTTTTCAGTATCACTCTTCCTTTCTCACTCACACGCTCTAAATTTCCCTCTCTTCAATACCCCCTTCACAGACGCATACAGATATAATAGGTCAATTATCTAGTTCTTCATCTATTTAAGAAATGATAATCATTCATATTTTTAAATGCAATTGCGCTGAAAGATCAATATTAAAATAATTAATTTTTTTTGCTTTCATTTAATTATTTAAAGTCATAATATTTCGGCCGAACGAGGGCCGAATGGTTAGATTGCTGACCTTCGGAACCGGAGTTCGTGGGTTCGAATTCCACTATGACCTGTATGTTCGTAGCCGTTCTGAATCGGCTTTAAGCAGTAGGTCCAAGGCTCATTAGCCCTCATGTTGCAAAAATAGACCGTAGCACCCCAAAACCAAACCAAACTATTTTGAACTGCTTGAATGTTTGAAATTGATATAATGTAGTTACTTAAAATTATTTGTTTAATATATGGGCTTTTAATATAACTTTAAAATTATTATTGATATATCAGACTGTATCTAATGTAAAACGAGATATGCTTTACTTTATTTATTGCAGTATGAGTAAAGATACATAATATTTTAAGATATATAATATTTTAAGCAGACATAATGACTGACAAAATAATTTATATACCGGATTGATTTTACGTAATGCAGTTAAAGTTAATAATTTAATATTTATTTAATAATATGACCCAATGCAATACATCTATAAAGATGGAATAATTAATAATTTATACATTCGGAGGAAATTCGGTTAATCTAAATTCTTAAATAACTTAATAAATAGTTTTAAATAATTTAAAGATTTAGATTAATTTTTAATTTTATACGAGAATAAAATCATTCTTTTATATAAAAAAATTTCTATTCCGCAGTGATTTTGCTTAAAATTTCCAAGAGATTTTGATGTCTGGCGACGGAAGATCCAGATATAATAAGAGGTAGTTTGATTGTACTGAACCCACATTAAATATTTACCATATAATATCAATTTTTTAAAATACTTCTATTACAGCTAATCTTAAATAAAATTAAGTTAAAAATATAAATGAAATCATCAAAAAAAGTCTAAAATAGCATTGAGCAAAAATATGTTTATAAAACAACTTAATACTGCATACTAGCAATCATTTCAAATCTCTAATTATTATGACCTAAATATACCTATACTCGAAATTGAACATTTTAAATTAATGCCATTCGTTCGAAATATCCTCTATTGAACGTCTCAGCGATGGCATTTTCGAAATGATTAATAACAGCCATATCAAATGTCACGATATTGAGAACTAACCGATTTCCACTGGAATCACCGTGAATTATTGATTGCTACATTTCCGTAGAAACCAATTTCAATACTTTACGTTGCTCTTTTCCTTGAATTTGAGTAGAGAATGAATGGCAAACTTATATTAGTCTTTAATATTTCACCGTTAGATTTCTGTATCAATGGTTAGCTCATTTAGCTAGTTGTGGAAGACGGCAGTTCTGGTAAAAAGAAATATAATGTGAATAAAAATTCAATACTTTTAAAATATATTTATAAATTATGGTTTTATATTTCTTTCTGCCAAATTTTTAAATTATGAAAGATGTATTACGAAAATACAAAGCTCTGCATTATGAAATTTTAAGTTCTTAAAAAGAATACTTTAAGATGCTTTTCTGTATACGAAGTATACAGAAAGTATTGTAATGACATAAAAATTTGTTCTGAAGTAAATTAACTTTAATTTATTTAGTTTATTTGTGACACCTAGAAATACACACCATATGTATCCTCTCACATTTTAA
>CM063508.1:1335701-1343201 GCA_032207245.1 Pardosa pseudoannulata | reverse complement strand
GACAAGTTTGAAATAATTACCCAAAGAGTTTCTGTACTGATGAGAGTTATTGAACATAGTTTCTGGTATACAAAGGGGCAAAGTTAACTTATTTACTTTTATAAAATTATCACAATTTAAGAAAAAGACAATAACATACTTTATATTTGTATATGATTATGCAATAATATAGGTGTAAGTAAAAGTTCTAACACATAAAATTCAAAAGCTAAATGTTTTGGAATTACTTAAAAATACTTACATTAAATACTTATTTACTTACTTATATATACTTACTTTAAGAAATGTTTTTAAATTAGTTTTGTTCCATCACTCTTTTATGTCCGATATGTAAATGTATATTCTCACATTAAGTTTTCACTTCTTCAGGCGTAATAACAAATCATAATTTGTAAATTTCTTATGTTTCAATGAATTTATTTTATGTCACATTCATTTATGATAAGACATTTAATTGATTGATAATGTTTAGGTATATAAAAAATCCTCGCATTCTTTACCGGTATGCTGAACAGGATCGGTTTTTCAGCACGTATATCTTTATGTGGATGAAACCTTCGGTCTGCAATAATTCTCCGCATAATTAAAAAAACAATACAAATAAAACTTTTTTATTATCTTTAAGATTTTTTAAATATATTTTTAAATGTTTATTGTAAGAATATAATAAATCTCAACGATGTTTTTACCGAATGGATCATTTTGATACTTCTTCCGATTTCTTGGGATTTATGTCAACATACAGGTGAACATCAAAACTGATATCTTTTTCACCTTTCTTTAAAAATATTTCTTAGTGTACTGTTGCCAATTTTTATATTTATAGGTTAATTACTGTAATAGCGATAGCAATACCTCGAATAACCAACATGAAGTCAACTTGATTTCACAAAAAAATGGAGAGATTTTCAAGAGAGTAAATGTTAATATGCCATTTTCATTGTGTTTTGTGAAATACGCATAAACATTAAGCTGGTTTTGTTTCGATGACCCATGTTCTGTGATTTTTTACTTCACCTTTGTCGACTAGATTAATAAGAAACCCTCCTCGTTGATGTCCCTTTACTTGGTTATAAATAGATATATAATAGACATTATAGATTGTTAATTTTTAGTACACATAAAGCTCGGAATGCCTGAATTTACAGTAAGAAAGAATGGGTTCTAAATTACAAATAAAAATATTCTTTAAAATAATGATTTCTATCTCTTTTACGAAAGTCATCCAAGCTATTTAAGGGGTGCAATTAGAGATACATGTGTTACCGCAAACGAAATACTTCGAAATAGAGATTTACAACGTCCATGTGCTATCACGTCTTTGTACCTCAATATGTGCA
This sequence comes from Pardosa pseudoannulata, assembly GCA_032207245.1. Classification (NCBI taxonomy): domain Eukaryota; kingdom Metazoa; phylum Arthropoda; class Arachnida; order Araneae; family Lycosidae; genus Pardosa; species Pardosa pseudoannulata. Next base: position 1,341,861 of record CM063508.1, on the reverse strand, counting down.
TTCCTAAACATCGAATATCCTACCTCAAAACTCCATGAGAAAACACTGCAGAAATGTACAATACATATTTTAACGTTTTTTAAAATCGTACGTGACATTTGAAGACATATCGGTCGGAATTGTACTGCGAAACTTAATGTTAATATGCCATTTTCATTGTGTTTTGTGAAATACGCATAAACATTAAGCTGGTTTTGTTTCGATGAATGAATACCCATGCATAGTGCTATAATTCTAAACAAGAAGTAACCGTTGATGAAAAAGTCGTGATGTAAATTAAGATAAACAATAGAACTGACTACTGACTATATTTATTGATTACATACTGGTACAACAGCCATCAGAATGCCTAGAATTTCAGTAAGAGCCACAAGAATGTGTTTGTAGTCAACAACGCAAGGGCAAAGCTAAACTTTATGACATAATACAAAAGTTTTAAATGTGGTATTGTCACAATAGATCTTATTCTAAGGAAATGCATCTCAAGAGATGAAACTCTCAAGCGGTATATTAATGTTTTTTACAACGTCCTTGACACTGCTGTACTCAATGTTAAGACAATAATCTGACTATTTTATTCCTAAAACTTTTCAAAATATATGTAAGTCAAAAAGCCAAAAATTTGCAGTAATTAATAGCTAATTGTTACTGTTCACTCAAATAAAATATTTTTACGATAATGTTTCTGTAAAAAGTACGATTTATTTCGTAGAAGCTATGTAGTAATATCAGAAACCAGAAAACTAAATGGCATTAAATAACTAAAAAGAACATTTGTGTTAAACAAATTTGTATTTATAAATTATCTTCATCTGAGAAGTTACTGAATGATATAATATCTGGAATATATCTCGGGGGTATAATACTCGAACTAGATGCCAAATAGGTCGCTTCAAGAATCAGTTGGAGTGTTTCACTTAATCGCTAATTTCAGTTTGATAATAATTCATTTAATGTCAAAATATTTTACTATGTACAATTTGTGCATGTGTTAAGACAAAATTTGATCCTTTCTCAGTTTTCCTGTAATGTCAACAGATGACATTGTGTTCTCCAGTAATGTTTTAAATTGCATATTCATTACATCCCGTTTGTTGCTACTGAAATCTAATCATTTGTCAAAAATAAAGAGAAATAAAAAAATTCACAGTTATTTTTACAATTACAGTTATTTTTTTATGAATTATTCCTTACATGCAGAAAGACACATACATAGTATATTTTAAGGACGTAACAATTTTATTACATCTTCTAGGAGGCAGTAATTATTATGAAATATCATATAAGGTTTGCCAAATAGAGGAAACATGTTTGATTGCTACATCTTCACTTGGAATTACTTAAATCTATACAGAAATCTTATGCATTCTCACCATTCAAAACCTTACAATATTTGATATAAAATTTAGAATAGCACTATACATACTTCGATTTGTATTTTCTATTCCAAGAAAAATACCTCTTTCATTGTAGTGATTTTATATTTAAATTTTAACATTTTAAATGTTCTTTCAAAATAATTCTTTAAAATATGTGTACATTGCAGAGAAATCTTTGTGTTTTAACTGCAATAAAAATATAAAATTTGCATAATCTATAAATTTATTGTAAGAAAACATATGCAACAATTTTAAATGTCATTCTTCAATTGTTTAAGATATTCCATTTTATATTTTTAAAAATCATGTAATTGTTTCATTTCCTAGCAGAATAATTTTTAAATTGCATTTATGAATTATTTATTGAAATTCCTTTATTCTTCTCAGTTATGATATTGAAATGTTGGAGAGACTTTATCTTTCTGATTTTTTTATCTAAATAGTTATATAAATGAACAATAACTAATATCATTGTAAAAGAAATAAGTGTGTTTCATTAAATTTTAAAATATGCACGAAATAAAACCAAATTTCTTTATATGTTTGTAAATTGTACTTGACAACCATTTGAAATCATCTTGGCGGAATTGTAAAGTGAGATCCTTTTATTTTACATGGTTTTTTTAGAGAATATTATCGTCATATATAACCCGTTAACATTAAGACAATGTACATCAATGAGAAAAGTAATATGGATTATCAATTGGGAAACAGTTATCAAATGGGAAATTGAAAATTGTCCTTTCTGCAAGAAAATTGTGGATCTTTTTATATTTTAAGTTATTGTATCATTAACTAATTATGAGTACAATGGCTTAATATAGTTTTCCTGATTTTCTTCCAAATATAATAATTAAAGATATATTTACTGTAAAGCATATACTTTGAAATAATTATTACGTGTAACAACTTTAATCCATATTATGTATTATGGAAATTTCTTTTTATAATTATACATCCATGGCAACATTGAGTTTTTTACGCTCAAACTAAGCGTCCAAAGAGCAGCACCCTACTCATCCAGTCACCTTTCAAACTCCCCTTTCATTTGGACATTGGCTGATTACATGCTGACTGTCAGCGTGTTCAGTTCTAATTTGACTTTTGTACCTAGTGAATATCAAGAACGTTTGGTGAATATCAAAGATACAATCCCGTATTTTTGTAGAATGAGTGAAGATAGCAATGTGGTAATAATTTACAAAAACTTATTTTTCATCTTTAAAGCGTAGCAACCTGTTACAGGTCTTAGTTGCCTCGACAGCACGTTTCTTCCTACTCATTCAGTCCAAAGCAACTATTTGGCAGTTTTTTCAAAGTCTTGAGGTCTTTTTTGGTAGGGTCCAGCCATCTTGTAGATGGTCTTTCCTGTGCACGGGATCCTTCAGAATTTTTAAAAGAATGCATTCTAAAAGGTTGTTTTCATGGAATCTCCGAACGTGGCCGAACCATCCGTACACAACAGTTTAATACTTTGGCTGGCTTGCGTGACTTGAGTCCTTTTAGAAAGCTTATATAATTCAAAATTCTATCTGGTTCGTCAGCACCCTTGTTCTTTTACAGGCTCGAATATAGTTCTTAATACATTTCTTTCAAAAATTTCCAGAAATTGCTGGATGTTTAAATTTAATATCTATGTCTTGATAGCATATAACAGCGCATGTAACATAAGTGAACTTGATACCATTATTAAATTATCTTATTTAATACATTACCAGTATTAAATTATAACTATTCACTTCGGTTTATAATAGTGAAAGAATCGCCGCAGACGGCATCTATATAAGAGAAAAATTGTGTCATATTAAAAGAGCAATTAATATGACGGATAACGCATAAATAACTAATGTGAATAAGATAATTGACGTTTTCAAACTTAGTTTGGTTTTTGTAACAGATCAGATATTTGGGATATTTTATAAATGGACTGTTTAGATCTAATGAATTAAATAAAGTAATAATATAATTATCCGGATATGGCAGAATTTGGAATAGATGTTAGAAAATATTAAAATTACCGAGTACAACTTTGTTCTTTAACGTATTGTGTATATAATTAATCACTGATTGAGGCACTGTTGAACAATGTATATATATTTAACATGATTAATTTATAACACTTAACTAAGGTGAAAACTAAAAGGTATAAACATAAATAATTGTATGGGTTCGAAAATTCCAGATTTTTAAACGCCAATTATCTGGTGAATGTCTGTCCAAACATTCTGTTTAGATTTTTAGGAATCAGCTGTAAAAAAATAAACTAAATATAAATGTAAAATCACTGTCTCCAAAAGTCCTACTGATAGCATAATAGTCCACCAAATGATGCTGAAGTCTTTTGTTTCCCCCTGCGCTACACTACTAATATATGCAGTTCTAATTCTGCATTTCCAACAACAAAAGTTTAGTCATTTTCCCCTTGTAATATATAAACAAAATATTTGGAAAAAAATCGGTAATAATTTCTTATTTTAGAAATCATAATAACATGTAAAAAATAAATAAATTAAAATACCAGTATTTTTTTTTCATTGAAGAAAATACATGTATGTTAGCTGAACGTACGTATATGAATAAAAATACTATTCTCAAATGTTTCACTAAAAATTATTTAAATATTAACAATTTTAGAGAATTCAAATTGATTCTTTCTTCAAATTAAATTTCTTAAAAGATAAAATTTATTATAATTGATATAACAAAGAAAAACATAATTTGAAACTCTTTAACATAACTTATCACTATCTCATACAAACTGTGTTATATAAAAAAATAATCTTTTTTAAAATTCCTGTCCAGTACGTAACATAGATCACTATTCAGTCAAATGTTCTCCCTTAAATAATTGATAGAGTGTTTTGTAAACATTTTAATATTGCTTTTCCACGGAAATAAGCAATTAATATTTTAGAAACCTAGTTCTAACTTTTTTGAAACATATTTCATGGTCATAAAACTATAGCTCTTTCTTCCGAAATGCATAATCATAAAACATTTTCCCTTCCCGTTTCTTCGCATAAAACCTAGACATGATTACATACCTTCTACAAAGTCTTAGAACTATTTCCAAAAACTTAGTGTAACTTCTGCAAGTATTAAAATAAATTTTGATACTGTCATGAAATTCGTTTTATGGGGAGGGCTTTTGTTTCATAATAATGGAGAAGACGTCTACCGTGGGGTCCTATACAAAAGATGTCGGATGGGAAGAGCATAAAATAATACTTTATAATATTGGATAATGAAAGATGAAGAAAAATCTGATCATTATTTCAATGAACAAACAGGCAAAATGCTCTCTTTGCTTATACATAAACATAAAAATGTATGAATTTAATAGTTCTTCAAACTGTTAAGTAAGATATCATCGTTAAATTACATGATTCTAAAATTTGATAAGGCATAAAAATTTATTCAAACAAATAGTTTTTACCTGTTTAATTGCATAGAATTATTCAAGAAGTAATTAGTTTATAATGATAATTGCAGAATAAAACTGTATAAATTTCTCCTCCTTCTATTTTTCTATTGCTTTTCTGGTATGGCATTAAAAATATTCTAAATTATATGAGCAATTATAGATATTTAGAAGTTAAAAACTCAGATTCTTTGATAGAATATTTTCGTTTATCTAGGAGTTTAAAATTTCTTTCCTATCTTATACGTAAATATAAAAGCATATGAATTTAATATTTCTTCAAACTGATTTGTGAAATATCATTGTTGAATTACATCATTCTGAAATCTGAGGAAAAACTAAATAAATTTTGTCTAAATAAATAGTTCTTAACATTATTGCAGTGATAAAAAAACAGGCAAATGTTTACAGGTAAGCATAAAATCTCGTGATTCTAATACTTTTTCAAACTGTTAAATAACATATCATAGTTAAATTATATAATCAAAACATTTTATGACACAAAATTAAATTTGGCTAAATGAAAATATTCTACTTGTACAGAATACAAAATAAATTATTATAAATTATAATACAGAATTAGTTAAGAAATAAGTAATTAAAAAAAAGAATTTATTATAAAAATGATACTGTATGAATTATCCTTCCTTCTGTTTTTCTTTTTTTCTTTTCAATATTATTCAACAAATTTAATCCTTATTAAGTTACTAGTGTATAGCCCATCATATGACGGGATCAGTAAAATTTTTAATTTTCCAGAACTGTAAAATACCCTATGAGGTAGATAAAAAAAATGACTAGATTTTTGGCTGAGCATTATCTAGTACACACTCAATAATATGTTTACCTTCATATTTCTCTAAAGTCTCATGATACTATGAATGCAGTTTAGAATCACGTTGAATTCATTTAGTCAAACCATGTGGTTATGTATGAAAAACAAACACATAATCGGACAAATTTCTTAATTTTCAAAGATATATAGCCTAAATGCTAGATATTTATTAGTCCGTGAAATAGGCTCCTAGACTTTTATTAAACGTAATTGTTGCTAATACCGTTGATAAAATTTTCATTGCAGCAAAAATAATCGATGTTTAAATTTAAAATTAACACATATGTACCTAATACATTATTTAATACAAATATAAAAGAAAATTATTTACTTGATATCTAAATTTAAGTGATAAAAAATATGAAAATACTGCTGACGATATTTAAATAATTTAAAATAATAAATGAATCAATGAGATGGTTAAAGAAATGACGTTATAATGCTGGGAAAATGTTATTTTTACCTATTTATTACGTGATAAATTGATAAATTTAATCCCCTGCTCTTAACCGGGGAAAGTAGGGA
>CM063508.1:1290701-1330701 GCA_032207245.1 Pardosa pseudoannulata | reverse complement strand
TTCAGAACACTTAACATTCTTTTATATCAAGTTTTTAAAATCCCTATTAATTTACACGAGAAATTAGGCAGACAAGTAACACGTCCTGTTATGTTTTAAAACTCATCATTCTAAAGGAAAATCTGTTGACAGCAAGAAAGAAAAATCCAATTTATAATGACTAATTTGGGAACTTTTAAAACACCTTAAGTGTTTAAAATCTATATAAATCTTTGACGTTCCAGTCATTTATCACCATCAAGAAAATAGAATTTGAAATCACACAGAAAACTTTTACCTCGATAGTTGGTAGTCCGATATCTATCTTTGGGAAAAAATATAACATCAAAATTATTCCAGATTATTATTTTCTACGAGCCTTATTATCACGTTCTGGCACACTTCCAGGTGTCATTCAAAATGTTATAACCATAGTTTCAAAATTTCTGACGCATTGTAACACCAAAATAATGAGTAAACCTTTATCGATATCTAAAGATAAATTTTGATTCTTTCTGCTGGTCTGAAGTTCTATCGAATACATGAAATTTATATAACTACTCACCTTCTAAGATTAAAGCAAAAATTTTTGAATGGAGAAATGTCTCGGATACTCCCATTATAATCGTAATGTTATTCATATTACTGTATTGTACAAAGAATTGGTAAAATAGTATCTAATACACACGTCAAGGGTACGAAATAACAAAAGTGGTGGGTATTCCAAAACAGTATAATTCCAATAATTTGATCCAGAATGTAAATTGAAAATGAAACAAGTACAGTAATAACGATTTTTTTAAAGTGTCATATTTTATGAGTTAAAATAGAAACAGTTATAAGGCGTGGGATTAAAATTATTAATCACTTATATTTTCTCAGTCTAGCATCTAGATGATATTTTGTTTGTAGATGACATTTTTATGGCTCTTTATTGAAGGAAATTTATTAACTTAAAATTTTTAAATGGAGAAATGTGATGTCTTTGAACTTGATTTCAATAACTTAATGTTATCTGATGTAACGTATTGATGTTACGGTTCCCAGAATTTAGCACCGCGTTTTATAAAGGAATAATAAAATATTATCTGACTTCACGTAAGGTTGACAACAAAATTATAGCTCCTAGTATTTTTTAAGGTAATATAATTCTAGTAATTTGATCTAGTATACGGAGAAAGTATAAATCAAATAACATAATAAAATTCTTATATATGTTCAATTTTTTACTTGTAAAATAAACGAAATAAAGAGAAACGAGCTAAAAATATTAATCACTTTAATTTTTACAGATTATTGTACTATTAATTAGAAAATCATGGTTTCATACTTAAACTAACATAATGCTTATTCATTTATTGAACTTCAGAAAATAAACTTTCAGTTTCTTAACTATTCTTATATTAGTAAAATTTAGCAGAAATTTATAGTTTTAATTATATATGCGTACATATAATTTCAACTACACATTATTCCAAGGATACTTAAAGATGGGAATCATATTTAATAGTTGAAACTCAATCTGAGTTGATAAACGCGTGTTTAAATACGAATGCAGTGCTTAAAACTTTAAAAAAAATAAAAAAAAAAAAAAAATAAACCTAAACTAATTTTAAGGGTGTTTTATGACAAACTGTGTCAAGGGTTATGACATACTATATTATAACCTCCAATTACCTTTCTATTCCAAATAACCTTCTAAATGACACACATTTCCAGAACACCGTATCCATCAAATGGAAAAGGGGAAATCCATGAGACCACATGTGGCTGAGTAGCTAGTTTGATGTCGTGAGTGTGACCTAAGAATTCTATGAAATGACGACAATGGAGCTGGGTCTAAGAAATCTAAACACGACACCAATGAAAACAAATGAAACACTTCCTTAATCGAGTATGGCAAACCATCATTTACATTATTTCAGACCATCGGACGTGTGTTCGTATTTCTAACACCGGTGGAGGCGTTTCATGGGTCTGATTCCTATACTAAATCAAGAAGGGGATACAGGGTATTTGCGATGGTGCTGTGGACAATATCTAGGTGAGGTTCATTGCTCCTAGCAGACCGGAGTGAGAAGGTTAGAGGATAGCATTAGCGAAATCCTCTCACAGAATATTTAAACCGTATTGTCATAACGTTCTATTTACTTTTCTTTAATTCTCCGAAGCTTACTTTAAACAAAAATACCCTGTTTGTACCTTCCCAGCCAAGCTCCCAATTATTACGCTGATGAGTTGAAAAGTTACTTTTTTTATCGCATAAGCCGCTCAGGAATTTCAATCACACATGTCCAAGGTGACATCACGCATAACAAGAGCGCCACTTGGTGTTCTCCTTGGCAAGCGCTGCTCTGCAACAGTTTTATAAATTCGCTCTTTTTATGATATGACGTATACCCAATTACACATTAGTGTATTTTTATTTTCCAGCTTGGCGATTTTCCACCGTGTCGCAAGGCGAAAGGAATGTTGACTAGTTTTTCATAGATTCCAGCAGCCACAGCATATACACTTGACTTTCAACCTTGATGCCCAGCAGCCAGGATAATGAATGAAGAGAGATTTCTGACTCCCTGAAATGAAGAGGGACCCGGAGCCTCGTCTTCCGTAGTTTTCCTTTCATAGTCGCTATATTTTTTCTCCTTTTCTTTTTTAACTTAATTTTTATAATTTTAAATGTTAAACTAGTTGTCAATTAATTAATTACTTTTTAATTTCAATTTATCAGCTTGAATCAATAGATTCAATTAATTCTATAATGATTTCTCCTTTCCTTTTTAATGGGCATTGTGTATTTTTTTTTAAATTTAAGACTTAAAATTAAATTGGCTAAAAGCGAAATTTAATTTAAATATTAAAACAAGAGGTTATGGTCACAACTTGTACTAAGCAGTACATCACTACCTCATTTTTGTATTGTCTTTTTCGCAATTTCTTTTTCAGGTACTAACCTGTTATATTTTGCACGACTCATATTCTCCCATAGAAACACCACCGTATGTAAGTTCCAGATACTGTTTCCCAGGAGAACGTTCTCTATTCCAAGTTGGGATGTGAGGCCTTGTTTACATACAGCTAGCTGTGTTCAAGCGCAGTTTGATGAATATAATGATAAAGTGGAACATCACCTGAATCCTCAGTTCCTTAAACTCAAATTTAAGGAACCGTTGCGAGGTTTTCGGAGAACAAAATCCGTGCTCGACTTTCTTCTCAATGAACTGCAGATAATTTCTGCAGGAGGAATGACTGCGAATTACCTTAACTTTAATGAAGCGACCTCTATTTGTTAATTAAGAGATAGATACAAGCTGTAATTAATTATAATTGTAGCTCTACTTTCCACTAATAAAAGTAGTAGTTTCTTTCACAGTTATTCTTAATATTTTCCCCTATATTTGTACACATAAATAGCAGACAAGGTTATAGTAATGAAGATTATTTCATGTTCCTTTATTACGTATTTCGTTCGTGTATTGCATATTTGAACCTACATTACTTTTTTTTCGTATATTGCTCCTTGCAGGTGCAGCTCTAGCTGCTTTCGAAAGATAGCAGCCTATTTCTTCAAACACAGCCGTCCTCGATCTGGAATTAAATTTCGGACGGAGTGCCCAATTCTGGCCACCTGCATCCGCAGCCCTTAAAGTTTTCGACCATAATTTGTGCCCTTCGGATCGTATTCTGACAGTTGCTGTACCATAAATTTTAGGTTTGCGGTGACAGCTGCTCTTTTGTAAAGTGCCGCCTTGTGGTGTGTTGCCAAGCTCCGCTCCACATCGTCCTTGGCGAATTTTCACCGCCTTGGATGAGCCTCCCTATGACTGGCTTCTTTGTTCTCCTCGCTCCTTGTCTCGGCTTTTCATTGGTCAGAGCCGAGGGAACCCTACGTCTTCTTGAGAGCGCGGAGTTTTCTTGTTAATTCTCTTGCTGGCTGTTTTCCGGCGTGAGGGCAGTCTAGAAGTTTTTGTAATTTTGAGAGACAGAGAGATGAAATGTTTTTAAGAACCTTTCGGATTCATTTTTTTCCCTGACACTTTTCCGTTGGAGCCCACCTCGATTTTTGGCCTTGATACTGCGACGTTCCAGGAGTTATCTTTTTCATCTTCAAAATAATACTCGCAATATTTTTAAATACCCACTATACCGTTACCCACTATAAGATCAAGACAGAAGTGAATTGTATTATTTGTACTATATTAATGAGAAATTACGTAAGATAGAGTACTAAACAAAGTATGGAACTATAAATCACAGTCTAATTTGTTTACCTTTACTCCTGGTCCTGACAATCTACATACAGCTCCCTTCCTCTACGAAAACTCCGACTCTTCACTATAGCTATGAATGTATAAAAAGGCTATAAATATATGAGTCTATGAATATATAAAAATACAATTTATTCATTTTATTTATTATACTATATACAATAAGTTATTTCGAATACAATTATCAAAGATTATACCATACCATCAATAACTACATTACCTATAGATAAAATGTTAATGGCGAAATATTTGTGATTGTAAATAAAACTTCCAATTATACTCTAAACTTATTTAAGTGTACCAAACAAAATTTTACATTTATATAATGAAAAGGAAATCCTCATATTCAATTCATAAAATTTGAATAAAATGCTTATAAGAATAAGTTGCATAATATATTTTAAATAGAAATCATTTATGTATCTTTAAAATATTTCAGAAGAAGTCATTATTTTTAGTTATCGCAGAATGTTTTGGAAATTACATAACGCGGTGAATTACTTTCAGTGGAAATACTGACTTAATTATTTGTTTCATAACTGCTTTCTTTTTCTTTCAAATCAGTGATTTTAAAACGATTATTTTCCTGTTAACCCGTATGACTTTTGAATATTTTTTTAATACGTCATGAATGAATTTACGACTGGGTTATTGCGAAATGAAACCATCGAGACGGAAAGTCGTAAGCTGCATATTTTACTAATGTTTGTGAGACTTAGAACCTGTAGGAGAAAAAAAAAACGAAATATTTGTGTAAACGAATTAAACACCAATTCATCACTAACTTCGACACGGTGGGATCATTCATCATCAGGTGAACCGCTACAGTTTGATTGGAGTTTGTCACGTAATTTAACATTGTAGATAATCTGCTTTGCTTCCAAACATGGACGTCACCATCAATCATTAAAAAGTCCTTTAAGTTGCTTCTTTCAACTTCTCTAAGGATATTTTTCCGCAATGTTTGACGTTTTAATTGCGATTCAGGATGAGCGAAAACAAAACTAGTAATTTAAGAATCATCAATTATCCAACAAGGAAGTTAGTGACTATTAAACATATTCGAATTCATTTTTATAAAAAATCAGAAATTACAAAGAAATAGTATATTAACTCTGACTTCAGATAAACCGAACAGGTGATTAATGACGGTTAAACTGAAAATGATTGCTCAATACAATAAAACTTTAAAAAAAGTAAAGAAATTTGTAAGAGTTTTAAACAACATTTTAGAAAGAAGTATATAAATTAAAATCATATATACTTAGAGTACATTATTAACCAAAGGATAATATAATGTATGCAAGGGTAGGGCAAATTTATTTTATATAGTTATTGCTCTTAAGAGTTTTAGCATTTAAACGATGCAATCAAATGAAATACTTTTATGAAATTACAATGAATTCTTAAATATATGAAATTTAACTGAAATATTTTCCCATATAAGTAAAAATAATAATAACTAAACAACTCTAAGCATTATTAATAAGATTTCTCATTAAAATAGACACATAGATTAATAGTACTTAAAAAGAATGAGGCTCAATTTATGAAAAATAAACCTAACAGGTGATTAATGACTGTTAAACTGAAAATGATTGCTCAATACAATAAAAGTTTTGAAAAAAAATAGAGAAATCTGTAAGAATTTAAAAAAATATTTTAGAAAGAAGTATATACATTAAAATCATATGTACTTAAAATGCATTAATAATTAAAGGATAATATAATGTATGCAAGAGTACGGCAAATCTATTTTATATAGTTATTGTTCTTAATACTTCCAGCATCTAAACAATACTATCAAATTAAATACTTTTATAAAATTACAATGAATTCTTAAATGTATGAAATTTAACTGAAATATATTTCCAAATAACTAAGATTAATATTAAGTACACTCATTCATACACATTATTCATAAAATATTTCAGTAAAGTAGATAAATAGATTCGTAGTACCTAAAAATTATGAGGCTCAATTTATGAAAAATACAGCTCACTTTCAATATTATCAGCAGCAAAATCCAATAGCACATGAAAATATAACTCCAGGACAGCTTTTTGAATCAATGAACTGACTGCAGGACCTCATCGATGCTTAATTCAATAAATATATTCAGTAAATGTATAACATTTTTAAGAACTATTTTTTGTTATAATTAAGAATTATAAAAACAATAGTAATAATTACACTCACCCTTACATATGTATTAATGAGATTTATCAACAAAATAGATAAATAACGAATAGGATAAATAGATGATAATCAATACTTAATTCAGTGAATGAATTCAGTAAATGTATAAAATTTAACTGAAAGAATTTTCCTTATATTTAGTAATTTCAAAAACAATAGTAATAACTACAGTGATCCCTAAGTATGCATTGATGAAATTTATCAATAAAATGTATAATTTGGTAAGGGGTTAAATATATGTTAACTATATTGCATGAAAGATGAGTTAGACATATATATGATAGATAGATTAGGTAGATAGAAAATGGATTTATACGATAGCTAGACTGATCAGATTGATAGAGCCTAAAATATGTGGATCAGTTTAACAAACATAGAGTTCACTTTTCTTATTATCACCAACAAAATTCTATAGCACATGAAAAGATAACACCGTGACAACTTTTTGATATAATGTTCTGTCTGCTTGATACCATCAATGTTTAATTCAGAAAATGAATTCCGTAAGTGTATAAAATTTAACAAAAGGAATTTTCCTTATAATGAATAATAAATGCACTCATTCCTTCGCATGTATTCAGGAGATTTGTCAACAAAATATATAAAGAGTTAATGGGTTAAATAGATGTTAATTACATTGTAATATAGATAGATTACATAGATTTTTTATAGATACACTTAATAGGTAAACTGATCATATTAATAGAGTCTAAAAATAATGTGGCTCAATTTATAAAAAAATAGTCTAGTTTTTATATAATCAGTAGCAAAATATCGCATGAAATAGCGCATTAAAAGATAACGCCAGATCAGCTTTATGAGTCAATGGCTTGACAGAAAGACCTAATCGATGCTTAAATCAGTAAATAAATACAGTAAATGTATGATATTTAATAGAAATAATTTTCCTTATAATAAAGAATTAAAAATCAAAAGTTATAACTAAACTCATCTCTACGTATATATTGATAAGATTTATGAATAAAATAGATAAACAGTTAATGGGTTAAATATATGTTACTTATATTGTATGAAACATGGGTTTGACATATATCTGATAAATAGGTTAGGTAGATGAATAATGGATATATATTATAGCTAAACTGATCAGATTGATAACGCTTAAAATATAATGCAACTCAATTTATTAAAAAATAAGGTTACTTTGTATATTATCTTCAACAAAATTCAATAGCACATGAAAAGAGAACGTCAGGACAGCTTTTTCAAATCAATGCCCTGTATGTTAGACCTCATCAATGTTTAATTCAGTAAAGAAATTCTGTAAATATATTAAATTTAATAAAAAGAATTTTTCTTTTAATTAAGAATTAAAACAAAAACAATAATAATAAGTCTACTCATTTCTACTCATCTAATGGAGAGATTTATCAATAAATTAGAGACATAGTTAATGGGTTAAATAGATGTTAATTACATTCTAATATAGGTTAGATAGATATCTAATAGGTAGGTTAGATAAATTTTTGTAGATATATTTGAGAGATAAACTAATCAGATTGATAGTGCCTAAAAATAAGACGAGTCCATTTATGAAAAATAAAGATCTCTTTTCATATAGTCTGGAAAAAAATGATAGGATATGACAGGATATGCAAAGATAAAACCAGGACAGCTTTGAGTATGAATAGACTGACTGTCGGACCTCATCGATGCTTAATTCAGTAAATAACTTCAGTAAGTATTTAAAATTTAAGAGAAAGGATTTTCTCTAGAATTAAAAGCTACAAAAGAACCACAGTTATCCCTAAGTATGTATTGATGAATTTAATTAATAAAATAGATACAAAGATAATGCTTTCAATGTAAGCTAATTATATTGTATGATAATTATATAGGGGTTAGTTTAGATAGATATATAATGAATATATATAAGAGACATAATGATGGGATGGATAGCGCACAAAAATAATGAGGCTTAATTTGTGAAAAATAGAATTCCTTTTTCATATTATTAGGACCAAAATCTAATAGCACGTAGAATTTTTTAGTGAGGACAACTTTTTGAATCAGCAAATCTATCGCCTACCTGGTGGATATCATCAATGATTAAATGTAGTTGCGCCTACGTAGCTGTGTTTCTGTCACATCAGCTATTTTACTTTATATTAGACATTTTTTGAGAATTTGACTCTTTATTACATAACTACAGAGATGGTGCTGTAAACTGATCTCTGACATAAAATTTAATTTCAAAAGTGCCGATGCTGATATGATATTTTAAACTCAAAGAAGCTGTTATCGTTCAAGTTGCAAATATTATTTATTTTAATATATCTTTCGTAAATAACATATTTTGCTTCCTTAAAGGTAGACACACAAAACTATATATATATATATATATATATATATATATATATATATATATATATATATATATATATATATATATATATATATATATATATATATATATATATATATATATATATATATATATATATATATGTGTGTGTGTGTGTGTGTGTTCGTGTATGTGTGTGCGCATTATGAGGGTTTTTGAACCACAAAAATAGAATAATATCCATGCTAGATACAGTTCAACCATTAGGTCAAAAAGCAAGGCAAGATTTAGAAATAAGCATGTAGAGGTTATTTTTCAAATCCACCTTTAAAAATCTCCAGTAAAAATCTTTCATATCCGCTTATATAGTGCTGTAAGATAGAAAGTATAGCAGCTAATCATATTATTAGGGTTAATAACAAAATGCCACACAAGAAGTAAAACTAACTAACTTACGGAATGGGGTTATATAAAAATAGATAAGGTAATCAAATATTAATTTTGGTTTCTTCAAAGTTGCTAAAATGTAATTACCTATTAGAGGTCATTTGGGGAAGAAACGTCATCTCCAAACATCATCCAAAGTTTTAAGAAACAGAATACAGTGATATATCAATGATATATTTTATTTGATTATTGGTTAAAATATCAATATGTACACACACACACACACACACACACACACACACACACACACACACATATATATATATATATATATATATATATATATATATATATATATATATATATATATATATATATATATATATATATATATATATATATATATATATATATATATATATATATATATATATATATATATATATATATATATATATATATATATATATATATATATATATATATATATATATATATATGTATATATATATGTGTATATATATATATATATATATATATATATATATACATATATATTTATATATACACGCACACACACATATATATATGTGTGTGTGTGCGCGCGTGTATGTATTATATAAAAAATATTAGATTTAAAATACCCTCTCGCCACCTACTCTACCACTATTTGAAGTACTGATTGAGGTATTGGCACCATAGATCTTGCAGGGCTGTCCATAAATCATTAAGAGTACGAGGTAGTGGTGATATATTCTGGGCTTCATGTTGCAAGTCATCCTAGATATGCGCAATAATGTTCATATCTGTAAATTTTGGCACCTAGAGGATATGTTTAAAGACAAAAGAGTATTCCTGGAGTCAAGTCCATCGGAATGCACAAAGAACGTGGATTTGTGTGGGTGATCAGACAGAATGCTTGCTTATGTCTAAGCTGTAGTGTTTTATCTAGACGTATCAAGTGTCCCATATCCCACCAACTGCACACTCCCGAACCCATCACTGAGCGTTCACCAGCTCCCACGGTACACTATTGACATGCAGGGTCCATGAATCCATGAGGTTGTCTCCGTACCAGTAAACATCCCTCCGCTCGCTACAATTTTAAATGAGACTCGCTAGACCAGGTAACATGTTTCTAGTCCTAATCAGACAATTGACTGTGTTGAAGGGTCTAAACGATTAGTAAAACTTTGTATCGTGCAGTCATTAAGGGGACAAGAAAGAACCTTGGGCTCCAAGAGTCCATATCGATAATGTATCTTTGAATAGTTCGCACGCTGACACTTGTTGATGACCCAGCAATGACATCTGCTGAAATTTGTTAAGAGTTGCACTTCTGTCACGTTTAATGATTCTCTTCAGTAGTCCCAAGTTCCATTTAGCACGATCTTTTGTCCGACATTAGCGGTTTCGGAGATTTGATGTCTTACCAGATTCTCGATATTCACGATACACTCGTGAAATTGTCCTACTGGTAAGTGTAAATTCCATCGGTATTTCGAAGATAATATGTCCCATCTCTACAGAGCAGACTATAATACCATGCCCAAACTCACTTAAATCTTGATAACCCACCATTGCAGGAGCAGTAACTGATCTAACAACTATACTAGTTACTTGTTGTCTTATATCGGAATTGGAAATCGCAGTCCTGTATTTCGATTGGTTCCTTATCTCTTTATTTACATAAGCATGTCTATACCACTTTATTTTGCTTTCCAGTGTATACATATTAATATTTACTGTGTCAATATATATATATATATATATATATATATATATATATATATATATATATATATATATATTGGTTTATACACATTTCCTTAACCTCTTCTCTGTTTTAGGGGAATCTGATTTCTAATTTTCTTGCACTGTTTCGGCAGTATTTCTTTAAATTTTAGTAACAAATTATTCGTGTAGATGGTCCAGTAAATGATATTTGTAGTTTATTGTATTTTCTACTTTGATTGGTTGAAAAGCGCTGGTTTTTTCGCTTGTTTTGTATCAGAAGACGAATTGTTATCTTTCAGTGTATAGCTTTCTGGTTATATTTCACTAACCGCCTGATAATTTTATTGATGTAAGAGTTGAATAATATATTTTACTTTTAAATAATGGATAATTCAGAGAGTATGGAGGTAATTTCTTCTGATTCTAACTGTGACTCGGAATCAGAAACTGAATTATCTGTGAATGATAGTAGCGAAAGTTTACTAGATGACCTGGATAGTAGTGACTCTTATAGTAGTACAGATGGAATCAGTGAAGCAAGAATATTTTTTGAAATTATTTGTGTTAATCCTTCGGATCCACCTCCTAGATTTGCTTTCACTGTAATTCTAAAAATTAACTTGGTAGCGATGAGACTAAAAGTAAACTTCAGTTCTATGAGGCTTTCATAGAAAGAAAAAAAGTTGTAATAAATGCTTAAAAATATTAGAAATGTTAATTTTAATAACATATCTTTACTTAAAAATGTAAAATGAACAAAAAATGCAATAAAAAAATGTGACATTTTTTGACCGAATTCTGGAAAAAAATTAAACTGTCAAAGAGTTAATATTTACTGTGTCAGTATGTATATATATATGTGTGTGTGTAAGTATGTATTTATATTTATACATATATATTGGTTTATACACATTTTCTTAAACTTCCTTAATGTCAACTATTTTCTGAAATTCGCATTCTTGGCAATCAGTAAATTGCAAATTTCATGCAATCGTATTAAATAAAAACGTATGAATTTGGAAAAAAATAATTTTGTTTATTTTATCATAAAAAAATACAATTTTGCTTTGTCTTCCGGTTATATATTTTTAGTTTTGTGTTTTGATTTTTAGCTTTTTTTTTGCGGACGAATCATTTTCTCCAACGCCTCTTTTCTTCAAAGTCCTCTTCTTCTGTCAGCAGTATTTGACGTAAAGTGCTTTTCACCCATTATTCAAGTCTAGCATCTCTTTTTTTTTCTGTGATGCATCTTTTAAGAAAATATCTTCATTTAATTTTTTTCATCGAGAGTGGAAATTTTTATTGTTTTATTATTTCTTTGTTTTTTTTGTTTTTTTTTTGCATGTTGAAAACATTTTTTAACGTTGTTGCGGTTCAATTATCTGTAATTTATATTAACTATGAATTCAAGTGAATCATCTGATGAATTTTATCTTTTATTTATATTTATTGTAAGAGGTTGTTTAAAATAGATATTTTAATGAATAAATTTCAACTTTCTTCAATCGTATATTAATTGAAATTTTAATATACTTAGGAGTTATACTTTTTGAACAATTTTTTAAATCAATTATACAATGAAATAGTTCCATATATAAAAATAATAATGTAATTATGTTAAAAAGGATTGGAAATTATCAATTCGATACTTAAACGAAAAGATTAAAATAATTCTGTATGACAAAAACAGATTTTGTTACAGTAAAATAGTCATGTTTACAAAAACGGTTTTTTGTAATAAAATGCATATATAATCTGATGTTTTTTAAAAGCATGAAAAAATGCATATTTCTGGTTAATGTCTGTTAAATTTAGGCTTCCTTTTCCCTTAATATTTGAGTTGCGTTACCAAAAATTCACGAAAATGCTTCTACATATCTGAATGTTATGTAAAAAATTGCTTTTAGATAATTATAATACAGTACAACAAAAATTTAATTTAATGGAAAATTGGGGAAGATGTAAATAAATCGAAAAAAATTTAGATAAATTATGTTCTGGTAAGGCCACAGTTACACGATGAATCACCTAGTATCTAGTTGGATTTTTTTAAAAGTTGAAACTAAGTGTTCATGCTACTTTGTTACTTAGTTCTATATACTTTAAATTCATATGTAGCCTGCTTTTAATGATGCAGATAATTAAGATATTTTAAATTGAAAGACAGACAGTGACAATAAAAATTGGACTAATATTTTCAACTAATAATTACGATCAATTTCAAAAATATAGTTTCACGAATTTATATTCTAAATATACATTTTTAAGATTATTTTTATATTGAATTAATAAAATTATATTTTTCCGAGAATCTTTACAACTCTTTCAAAGAAAATTATAATAGTTTCGTTTACGAATTATAGTAGTAACCATGTCAGGGATAAACAAGTACATAGACTGTATCTATATACACAGTCCATGAGCTATTACAATTATCTTTACCTTTTTCAAACAAGTTTGTATGATTATGCTCTAACATTCTGTTCACTCATTTATAATTTTATGTTTTAGGGACATATAAAAAAAATTGTTTACAGCATGTATATGGGGGAATAAGGGATTATCTGTATAATCTTAATGCTTAATACAAAATGAAGAAAACATGCATTGAACTGCCTTTAATCTGTATATAAATGGGCAAGTTTACACCAGTAAGTAGAAGGAATGTTAAAAGAGATATTAACACTTGTAGTACGAGTTACAGTGTAATTTAAATAAAGGAAACTGCTTTTTTTCAAATTTCTTTTTTAAGTAAATCGAATCTAATGCAATGTAACAGACTTTTAGACCATGTATGAGATATTTTTTCTGAGTATATGTGGATGAGTAGCTTTAATCTCAGTTATTTACGATTGTACAAAATTAAACATATATCACATTTAAGAAAAATTGCATATGACAGCTCATCCATATTACAAACCATCGTTTTAAACAGCATAAGATACAATTTATAAAAAGAATCTTCGAGATAACAAATTTATTTTTATTGCATCAAAGCGTATTCCTGTCAAATGAAAGTTAATACAAGATAAAGCTAATTGCCATGATTTCAGTCCATGTGTCTGCAAATTAAGTAATCTGTGAATCTCAAAAATACATAAAATATCGATAAGAATGGTGAAATTATTAATAACCGCAAATAATTCTAAAATTAGTAGACAACATTTAGGATTATAATCGAGCATAGATGAAAATTCTTTTTCATAAAATATATATAAAAAAATCATTTACAATATATTTTGAACGCCCAAAAAAAAGACACTAAAGTGACTTAATGGGCTAAGGATTGTAAAAATATTATTATCATTCTATAATTTATAGTTAAAGCATTGTTTCATAATAAGAGAGGGATGATTGTAATAAAAATCATTCTTTTTACAAAAAAATGAAAAACATTAAATATTTGCTATTTGTTTTCAAGCTAATCTTAAATCTTCGTCATTTTGGCGTTTTTAGAGCACTAGAAATTCGTAATGATGTTAAGCAATTATTCGGCATGGTAATGATGTAAATATGTATTTTATAATTGGGTTTGAATTTTTCTTAACCATTTGACTTTATTTATAGTAACTGTAAACAGTTTAAAAACAATAAATTTCTAAAAATATTGTTAATGAAAAATATAACAAGATATTGAATGCTTATAAAATTATATCATTTTTCATAATCTTTTAAATATTTTTTTCAACTTGTAACCTTCAAACTGATTTATCTCAGTTTTTTAATATATAGTTGCATTCAAATGCTAAAACTCAATTAAATATGATAAAAATGACTTAATTTATATTTAAAATATCTAAACAAATTGGGATAAGATTAAATTAAATTAAATATGTTAGATAATTTGACGTTTGTTTTTTCTTCATAAGAATCAATTATTTCGTTTAAAATCCACTATTTAGAATAATATATTGAACTAAAAAATGACACTACAATACTAAAAATTAAATAAAGAAAAAGGACTTTTAATATATCAATTTTATAAAATCTTTAAACTTTTGAATAGTTTTATTCAAATTTGTTAAAATTCTAAAAATGTACATAAACATTACTATGCTTTAAAGATAAATAAAATATTTATTAAAACTACCATGATTCAAATTAATCTTAGCCTAAATTGTACAAAAGGTACAAGTCCAGTGCATGATTAAATAGTGTTTAATTAGACAGAATAGAAATGTGTCTGTTACATTTAATAAATACTATTATATCTACTATTGTTAAAAGGTAGTCAAATAAAACTATAAATTCATAAATTCCTCTATAATGAAAATTATAGCAGAAACAAAAGTACACGGATTAAAAGAAATAAAAAAAAGTGAAAATGTAATCTAGTTCATAAAAGCTTTAAACTTGAAAATAAATATCATCTATGTGTAACTAAGAGCCTTTCTGTAATTCTATAGATAAAAAAATGTACAATAATAATTAACAAATAAAAATGATCATCTATTTTTATCCTATGTTTTATGTTCTTTTCTATCTATATTTTACAACATAAAATATGAAGCATTTTCAAAAATCTTTATTAACTTACTTGATTCATTTTCCCTTCACATTCTAGATCAAATTACTAAAATTATACTGCTTTGAAATTCTTACCACTTTTATTATTTCACTCCCTTGACGTGTATATGAGATAATATTTTATGAATTCTTTATAAAATGTGATGCTAATGTCTTTTAACATTAATATCAATACAGTACAACGAACGACATTATGATATTAAGATGAGTATCAACGCCATCCCATTTCTCCATCCAAAAATTTTCACGTTAATCGATTCTTGGACGGCGACTAGCTACAGAAATTTCATCTATTCGAAAGAATTTCAGACACTGCAGAAAGAATCAAAATTTATCTTTAGAGATCGATAAAGTTTCACTCATTATTTTGGTGTTAGAATGCGTCGGAAATTTTGAGCCCCTGGTTATGACATCTTGAATGACACCTGGAAGTGTGCCAGGATGTGATCACAGGGCTCGGCGAAAATAATAATCCGAAATAATTTTAGTGATTTATGATCTTTCACAAAGACAGATATCAGACTACCAATTAACCATGCGAAAGTCCTCTATATGATTTCAACTCCTATTGGCTTGATAGTGATGAATGGCTCAAACGACAAAGATTTAAGCAGATTTATAACACTGGCGTTGTTTTAAAAATTCCCAAATCAGTCATTATAAGGTGTATTTTTCTTTTTCACTGTCAAGAGATTTTCGTCCGGAGTGCCAAGTATTAAAATGTAACTAGATGTGTTACTTGTCTATCTAAAATCTGGCGGGAATTAATAAGAGTAATTTTTTATAAAATAATACTTTAATAAAAGTGTAAGGATTTATATTCTCAGTTTTAAAAAATGTTTCTTTACAGTATGGATAAAGTATGGATAAAGTATGGATCGATGAATTATTAAAAAAAAATTCCTACTAATATTCTATGTATTAAAAGAAATATAAAATATTTGAATATTATTAATATTTTAATTAAAGTGTAATGATTTACAATTTCGGCTTAAAATTGTGTCTTTGCATATATTAAGTTATGCATTGGTCAATCATTCCAGAATAAATGATCTTAACAATATTCTATGTATTAAACAGTTTATAAAGTATATGAATACTTTAATTAAAGTTCAATGATTTATAATCTCCGCTTCCGAAATATTTCTTTACAGAAACACAGATATGAATGGGTTAATTATTCCAGAAAAAACAATTCTATCAATATTCTATGTATTAAGCAGAACAAAAATATATGAATGAAGTATAAAATATAATATAATACTTTAATTAAAGTGTAATGAATTATATTCTCCTCTTTAAACATATTTATTTACATGCATGAAGAAATGAATATGAGAATTATTACAGAATAAACAATACTGTCAATATTCTGTGTATTTTGTAGAGTTTATAAAATGTATGAATTGTAGAATTTTAATATTCATTTTAAGTTTTAACTTAAAAACTCTTCTAGTAACAAATTAATTAATTCAATGACTCATATAATATCAACTATGTATTAAGCTAAAAATATGATTTTATACTTGCCATTTTTAAAAATATTTATCTTGTTATGGCACAGTGAACATTATTGATTAAAACCAATCTTTTCTAAATATTTTATACCTTGAAGCTTTGGTGTAAACATTGTATATTGCTAGATCATGCCAGATATATGAATCAATAATAGAACTGAAGTGGAAACAAATGTGTGCTATTTATTTGTATTAATTCATGTACTATTTTATTATACAAAGTTATACATTACAATATTGTTACTGATATTATGTACTATTCAGGGTGATCTAATTAAGCAAAATCTTTTATATATCTCTCAGAGAGTACTAGGAAAGTTTACCTTTTTCATTTAACTTTTAGTTAGAAATTAGAATTATCAGATCAATCAAGTTATTACATTTTGTATTTTATGTATTCTCTGATACACACCCTTGATAAATTCGATATTCTTCAGCATAACTAATTATTCTAAAATATGTTAATGATAATATTAATTATAATATATAATTATAAATAATTATAATATTTGAATTATAATATTAAACGTTAATTTTTTAAAATTTTGTTCATCATATTTTTTTCTTTTAAATTTCTTTTTCACTTTTTGTACTCTGTATGTTTAGTTTGTTTTGTTAAACGAAATAAAATAATTACTACGATCAATTAAATATATATATATAAAAGTGAACATGACATTACAAAAGCTAAAGCAACGTTTAAAAAATAAATTTAAAGTCACAAAATTGTCAAAATGAAAAAAAAATATTTTTAGAAACAGCATTTTCTTTAAACACTGTTAATAAATTTGCTAGTTTCCTTATAAAAATGCTTCAGATATTATTAGTTAAAAATTCTGATTGATACTTAGAAATGTTATTTAATAAATATTTTTTCCACGATATGAGTATGTATTTTAGATCAAATGTAAACAAAATAACCAAACAAAATGCTTTAAAATCTCTACTCATATTGTTTATAATAGGATGAAGTAAATTTTATGTAAACCGTTATATTATTTCTGGTATAACTATCTATTTTTTATTACTTTCTCTGAATCCTAAATATAAAAATTAATTTCATAAAAAAATGAAAGTTCTCTTAAAATTTTTAAAATGATAATACTCTTATACTATATCTTTCGTTAAGAATTATTAACGATATTTTTCTGAAAGAAGCATTAGTTGTTACACAAGATAAGGATTTTTAAGTTAGAAAAAAACATATTTTAATGAAAATTAAAAAAAAAATGTTCTTTGAAAATCACTACTAGAACTTTGAGAAGAGCATGACTGTAATGATCAGGAATATATGAATTACAGCTTAACTTAACAAGTTGTCGAAAAATAAATTTCTCGCTTTTATAATGACTCATGTTTTTCTTTGAATAACGTGGTTGTATGTATAACTTGAAAGAAATGATAATAAATTAATTGATACTGCTGATTGGGTTTTATATTTATTTTTCTTCTACTGAAAGGCTGTGTAACTTTAATTTAATGTTTTACATCAATATTTTATTTCAGTACAAAAGTAATCAAACTTAAAAAATATTTTCTTTTAATAATTTTTAAGACTGAAAACGATAACTTAAATTACATAAACATTAATAAGAAATACTAATGTACACCTATGTTATAATATATGTAGATTAATATTTCACTACCTTTACGAAAAAGTACCATGGGAATACTTCTTTTTCGTATAGGAATTTTCTTAACTTTAGAAGAATAATGGACACATTTATTATTTACTCAACAGTTTTTCAAACAATTTTGTTGTGATATTTTCAATGAACTACACTCAAGATCCAAAACTGTATGACCATCTGTCAATACCGAGTTGGCCCACCTTTGGCGCCCAACACAGCTTCAACCCGTCTTGGCATGGATGCCACAAGTCCTTGGTAGATGGCCGGTGACAGATTGTACCAGATGTTTGAGCAACGGTTAACCAAATCCGAGATATTGCGAATTGGCGGTTTTTGAACTCTGAGCTGCCGTCCCATGGGTTCAATGTCCCATGCCCAAATGGTCCCATGCCCAAATGGGTTCTATCCGATTGAGATCCGGTGAGTTAGGAAGCCAGGACATTAACTGGAATTCAGCATCATTATCCTGGAACCACTCCAACACAATTTTAGCTCTAACACAAACACGGGTCCCAAATACGCCCAAGAGAACTTCCCCCAAAGCGTAATACCACCACCACCGGCCTGTGTATGACATACTGTACATTGAGGGAGCAACTGTTCGCCTGGAAGACGGCATATCTTGACAAGGAATGAATGACAAACCGACATTCATCTGACCAGGCAACACTCTCCCACTGATCCTTCGACCAGTCGCGGTGTTTCCAGGCCCAGCGTAGGCGCAGTTGGCGATGACTCTTTGTCATTAAAGGCACACCAGTGGGACCTTTGCTTAGTAGCCCCATATCCAACAGTGCCCTCTGAACAGTGTGCTCCGATACTATTCTACTTGGCCCTGCATTGTATTGGGTTGCCTGCTCAACCACTGTCTGGCTCCGGTTTTGCTTCACCATGCGAGACAGTCTCCGAAGACCTTATTCTTTCATAGCGTGTGGACGTCCAACAACTAGTCTTCTACTGCTGGTTTCACCGTCATTCATCCACTTTGCATAAGTACTAACAACTGTAGATCGCGAACCGCCCACGAGTCGCGTAGTTTCGGAAATACTTGTTCAGAGCTTTCGAGCCATTACAATCTGCCTTCTATCAAAATCGCTTAGAGCCGCAACCTTTTCCATGACACAGAGAAGTGAGTGAAAGAATGATTTTTCAGACCTTCAGAAGTAGTTAATTTCCACTTCCAACTGATCACGTGCGTTCCACGTCATCCAGGCGAGTTCATTGCAAAATGTAGGGTTGTCATAATGTTTTGGCTCTTGAGTGTAAATAATATTTTTACCAAATTAATTTAGAAATATATATTTTATTAATAAAATCCATCACATTATTTTATTCAATAATTATGCTTTTATTGCATTAGACATTAAACAATATTTTAAATAAAACGAACCTAACTGTCTAATGAAAAACCTATAAATATGGCATGACACGTATCCCTGTACTGTTTTATTTTCGGTTAAAATTACGCATCATATAAATCAGTCTACAAATTCAGAAAAGAATCTAAATGTAATAAAACCAGAGCAGCTGTGGTGTAAAACACATTTAGCGAAATTTCAATGAAATTGCAAATTACATCTTACAAGTCTCTACTGTTGAATAATTAATATTAATACTAAACCAAACAGTTTTATACTAATATTTCTAATTGAAACAAATTTTTCTAATACCTTTTTATGGGATTGCAGAATCTAAAAAATATACAGACAACGATACATTTTCGCCATCAATGTTTTATCCAATATTTTAGCACTAATACTCTTTAATAAATTGAAAGAGGCAAGAAAGATCAATCTACAAAAGCAACTCTTTTGTAACTGGAGGTTTGTGGGTTCAGAGCAGGAGCCGGCCTAAGATCCGCCGTGTTCTTTAAAGGTGACTGGGGCAGGTAAAATATGTTTGCTGTCACAATGTCCTCCAAGTTCTCAATCAAAACCTCTGGGGGTGGCAGGCGAATCTTATGGGTATTCTGATTGGTCACTACTTCAAAATCAGGAGGACCCACTTGAGCGTAAGTCGTAATTTCACCATTGTGGTGATCGTTATAAACGAAAGGCCCCTTTACTTTAACCCTCTAAGCGGTTTGCACGTACAATTCCACCGGTTGTCACGTACAATTTTCGACCTCCAAAAACGTTCCGAAAATGGATATATTGTACATTTCTGCCAGTGCTTTCCCCCATGGAGTTTTGAGGTAGGAGGGTCAGGTTAATTGTTTAGGAACTTCACCCCTCTTTGACTGACATTTATTGAGGGATGTACCCCTACTTTTTGAGGCAAAAGACGCTGATAGCTTCTTATAGCTTTCTCAATCTCTATTTCGAAGTATTTCGTTTGCGGTAATTTTATATCTCTAATTGCACCACTTAAATATCTTGGATGACTTTCGTAATAAAATATAAATAATTCTCTTAAAAATATTTTTATTCGTATTTTTAGAATTCATTATTTATTATGGGATGATCTTCTAGACTTGACGAGCTTTATGTGTATTAAAAATTAACAATCAATAATGTCTATTTATATATCTATTTATAACCGCAAATAAAGGGACAATAACGAGGGTGGGTTTCCCATATTCCCGAATTCGACAAAGGGTGAAGTAAAAAAAACAGAACACTTTGGTCACTGACACAATAAAACATTAGCTTTTTTTTCTTAGAGAATTTTTTTCCTCGGTGTATTCCACTCGGAGGGTTAATACGAGTATCGTATGGCTCTATCGTGTTTGGTCTGAAAAAGTGACATCAGAAACAACAACAAATAAATTATTTTTTTCAATAAATATAATTTTTTTTTTTGCTAAGGACCACTCAAACAATTAAAATAAAGTCAATTTTTTAAAATAAGAGTAAATGTAAAAAATAAAATAAAAAATATAAAAAAAGAATCAGTGGTGTTAAGTCATTCAGATTTATACTATAATTATTAATTTAAAAACAAAATCTCTAATATTATTCAGTCGGGTTATGCATGTAAAACTATATTCATACAATACTTTGACATCACATTTTAAAACAATTTAAAGTAGTGATATACTAAACAGTGTGGAAACTAATAAATAAAGTGAATTTTTTTAAATAACAGTAAATGTTAAAAAAAAGCAAATAAAAAAATGAGTGGTGATAAGTCATTCAGATTTATATTATAATTATCAATTTAAAAACAAAAAACTCTAATATTATTCAACAGGGTTATGCACGTAAAACCATTTTCATAGAATACTTTGACATCAAATTTTAAAGCCATTTAAAGTAGTGATATACTAAACAGTGTGGAAACTAATAAATAAAGTGAATTTTTTTAAATAACAGTAAATGTACAAAATAAGACAAAAAATAAAATCAAAAATTAAAAAAAGAATGAGTGGTGCTAAGTCATTCAGATTTATACTACAGTTATTAATTTAAAAACAAAACCTCTAATATTATTTAATAGGGTTCTGCATGTAAAACTTCTTTTATATAATACTGTGTCATCAAATTTTAAAACAATTTAATGTAGTGGTATATTAAACAGTGTGGTAATATTGAGTGTATTGTAGTAATATGTGTATTGTGGTAAATGTAAAAAGTAAAATAAAAAATAAAAAATGAATGAGTGGTGTTAAGACATTCAGATTTTTACTATAATTATTAATTTAAAAGCAAAAACCTCTAATATTATTCAATAGGGTTATGCATGCAAATCCATTTTCATATAATGCTGTGTTATCACATTTTAAAACAATTTAATGTAGTGGTATATTAAACAGTGTGGAAACTAATAAATAAAGTCGATTTTTTTAAATAACAGTAGATGTAAAAAATAAAATAAAAAATAAAAAAAGAATGAGTGGTGTTAAGTCTTTCAGATTTATACTATAATTATTAATTTTAAAATAAAAATCTCAAATATTTTTATATAGGGTTATACATGTAAATCAATTTTCTTACAATACTTTGTCTTCAAATTTTAAAATAATTTAACTTAGGGGTATATTAAACAGTATGGAAACTAATTAAAGTTATATGATTTTATATTCAGATATAAGCTAGAATAGTATTTTGCACGTGTTTCCTTTGAAATAATGATTTAGTTTTTTTTTTTTCAACTTTCATTATCCGGTGCTATAAAGGATTATTTTACACTCTCTTTTCTTCGACATCTTTTGTATAGGACCCCACGGTAGACGTCTCCTCCATTATTATGAAACAAAAGCCCTCCCCATAAAAAGAATTTCATGACAGTATCAAAATTTATTTTAATACTTGCAGAAGTTACACTAAGTTTTTGGAAATAGTTCTAAGACTTTGAAGAAGGTATGTAATCATGTCTAGGTTTTATGCGGAGAAACGGGAAGGGAAAATGTTTTATGATTATGCATTTCGGAAGAAAGAGCTATAGTTTTATGACCATGAAATATGTTTCAAAAAAGTTAGAACTAGTTTTCTAAAATATTAATTGCTTATTTCCGTGGAAAAGCAATATTAAAATGTGGAGAATGCCCTAGTTCAATTATTTAAGGAATAAACCTTGACTAAATGGTGATGTATGTTCAGTGCGAGGCTGGAATTTTAGAATAGTTTTAATTCTTTTATGTTTTTTATACTCTAGTGATGAGTAGAGTTTAAAAGTTTTAAATTATGCTTCTTTTATATCGTTGAGTTTGTTTATCAAAAATTGTATGATTATCGTTTTTCTTGTACTGAGGAAAATGTTTATTATCTAAAACAAATATACCATAAAGAGTTTTTAGATATTACTTTTAAGAATATTGTGAAAATTCATATACGTTTATTAAGTTTAGGTTGACGAAGATGTAATTCTTTTTTCAGATCTACAAAATACATTTTAAGACTTTTTTAATTTATTTTGTATTAATAATGGTGGGACTTGATGTAACAAAGTGATGTTTAAAATAGACATGTAAATTTTTGTTTGGGATTATTTAAAAAAGTACTATTATTTATCATTGTTATTATAATAATTATTCTCTAGATAATTATAATTATTATTCATAATTAGATATTAGAATTATTATTCATAATGGTGGGCGTTGATGTGAGAAAGTGATGTTTAATATAGACATGTAATTTTTTATTTGGTATTATTTATAAATGTACTATTAATTATCATATAAAAAAAAGAATCAGTGGTGTTAAGTCATTCAGATTTATACTATAATTATTAATTTAAAAACAAAACCTCTAATATTATTCAATAGGGTTCTGCATGTAAAACCATTTTTATACAATACTGTGTCATCACATTTTAAAACAATTTAATGTAGTGATATATTAAACAGTGTGGAAACTAATAAATAAATTCAATTTTTTAAATAACAGTAAATGTTAAAAAAAAGCAAATAAAAAAATGAGTGGTGATAAGTCATTCAGATTTATATTATAATTATCAATTTAAAAACAAAAAACTCTAATATTATTCAACAGGGTTATGCAAGTAAAACCATTTTCATAGAATAATTTTTCATCAAATTTTAAAGCCATTTAATATAGTGATATATTTAACAGCATGGAAACTAATAAATAAAGTGGATTTTTTTAAATAACAGTAAATGTAAAAGATAAAAGAAAAAAATAAGATAAAAAATAAAAGAAAAAAAGAATGAGTGGTGCTAAGTCATTCAGATTTATACTATAATTATTAATTTAAAAACAAAACCTCTAATATTATTCAATAGGGTTCTGCATGTAAAACCATTTTTATACAATACTGTGTTATCACATTTTAAAACAATTTAATGTAGTGGTATATTAAACAGTGTGGTAATATTGAGTGTATTATAGTAATATGTGTATTGTGGTAAATGTAAAAAGTAAAATAAAAAATAAAAAATGAATGAGTGGTGTTAAGACATTCAGATTTTTACTATAATTATTAATTTAAAAGCAAAAACCTCTAATATTATTCAATAGGGTTATGCATGCAAATCCATTTTCACATAATGCTGTGTTATCACATTTTAAAACAATTTAATGTAGTGGTATATTAAACAGTGTGGAAACTAATAAATAAAGCCGATTTTT
This sequence comes from Pardosa pseudoannulata, assembly GCA_032207245.1. NCBI lineage: Eukaryota > Metazoa > Arthropoda > Arachnida > Araneae > Lycosidae > Pardosa > Pardosa pseudoannulata. The sequence goes on along the minus strand of CM063508.1, from coordinate 1,306,122 downwards.
TTAAATAACAGTAGATGTAAAAAATAAAATAAAAAATAAAAAAAGAATGAGTGGTGTTAAGTCTTTCAGATTTATACTATAATTATTAATTTTAAAACAAAAATCTCAAATATTTTTATATAGGGTTATACATGTAAATCAATTTTCTTACAATACTTTGTCTTCAAATTTTAAAATAATTTAACTTAGGGGTATATTAAACAGTATGGAAACTAATTAAAGTTATATGATTTTATATTCAGATATAAGCTAGAATAGTATTTTGCACGTGTTTCCTTTGAAATAATGATTTAGTTTTTTTTTTTTTTCAACTTTCATTATCCGGTGCTATAAAGGATTATTTTACACTCTCTTTTCTTCGACATCTTTTGTATAGGACCCCACGGTAGACGTCTCCTCCATTATTATGAAACAAAAGCCCTCCCCATAAAAAGAATTTCATGACAGTATCAAAATTTATTTTAATACTTGCAGAAGTTACACTAAGTTTTTGGAAATAGTTCTAAGACTTTGAAGAAGGTATGTAATCATGTCTAGGTTTTATGCGGAGAAACGGGAAGGGAAAATGTTTTATGATTATGCATTTCGGAAGAAAGAGCTATAGTTTTATGACCATGAAATATGTTTCAAAAAAGTTAGAACTAGTTTTCTAAAATATTAATTGCTTATTTCCGTGGAAAAGCAATATTAAAATGTGGAGAATGCCCTAGTTCAATTATTTAAGGAATAAACCTTGACTAAATGGTGATGTATGTTCAGTGCGAGGCTGGAATTTTAGAATAGTTTTAATTCTTTTATGTTTTTTATACTCTAGTGATGAGTAGAGTTTAAAAGTTTTAAATTATGCTTCTTTTATATCGTTGAGTTTGTTTATCAAAAATTGTATGATTATCGTTTTTCTTGTACTGAGGAAAATGTTTATCTAAAACAAATATACCATAAAGAATTTTTAGATATTACTTTTAAGAATATTGTGAAAATTCATATACGTTTATTAAGTTTAGGTTGACGAAGATGTAATTCTTTTTTCAGATCTACAAAATACATTTTAAGACTTTTTTAATTTATTTTGTATTAATAATGGTGGGACTTGATGTAACAAAGTGATGTTTAAAATAGACATGTAAATTTTTGTTTGGGATTATTTAAAAAAGTACTATTATTTATCATTGTTATTATAATAATTATTCTCTAGATAATTATAATTATTATTCATAATTAGATATTAGAATTATTATTCATAATGGTGGGCGTTGATGTGAGAAAGTGATGTTTAATATAGACATGTAATTTTTTATTTGGTATTATTTATAAATGTACTATTAATTATCATAGTTATTATAATAATTATTTACAGATAGTATAATTTGTATATCCGATCCATATAAATCTCAAACTTGCAGAAAAATGTGTTTACTTTCCTAGAAGAGAGGGGAAAACTACAAATTATTCCTTTGTATGACTTAAATATTTTTGTTTAAATTTTAATTACACTGTTGAGAATATTAAATAATTATAAGCAAAAGTGTGTATTAAATAAATACCTAAAACAGTATATTACTGTTACAGTATATGTATCCTGAAATCATTTTTTCAAATATTTTTATCAGTTTGAGAAGCATATTTAATATTAATATTATTATTTTATGGTTTTTTTTATCCTCTTATTTTTAAATTGATTTACTTATTTTTATTTATTGTTTACTTTAACAGATATTCATATAAAAAATTATTATTGTTAAAAAAATAACATTCATTTTTAACACTCTTCATTTTTCATCAATAATCCTAATTTAAATCTTACAAATAAGATGTCATACACAAGAAATTGGTATAATTAATTAAATATATCATTAAACTGTTTTATCCCTTAATGAAACATGAAACTCAAAAGAATATAAATTTTCTCATTAACACATACACAAATTGTACATCATAAAATATTTTGATATTAAGTAAATTATAATGAGTGACTAACTCTAAAAGTCTAATTGATAGTTTGAATGAAGTATTTAGAATCAAGCCCTCGTACTAAACTCCAGGGAATATACTGTATATATTAACTACTTAAATATCATTTCAGATAAAGATGTATAAATACCAATTAAATTAGCCTATAGAAGACTTATTGTAATTATCTTTTGCTTTGCTGTCTCTTATTTCTGACAATCGTGAAGTTTTTCGAAATGCATAAAGCTTTATTTTATTAATTTAATTTTCTTTATGTGTCAAACTTAATCACTCCATAAGTACTTTATAGATAAAATGGAATGAAAGTAGTAAATTATAAATGTATTGATTTTTGTAATTATTGATTTATTAATTAAACGTAGTTCTAGAACTGATATATATATATATATATATATATATATATATATATAAATCACATATTTTTAAAAGTTAATAATTAGAACACATTAAATTATTACATGTTACTTTTGATTCCGAGATATTTCCTACATCTAGACTAATTTTAAGATTTTACTATTTTAAATAAAAGGAGTATTATATTGTTGTGCTTACGTTTGCAATTAAATTTGTAAACTGTTTTTTTATCCGCGATAAATTTAACGTGGTTTTAGAAGACAAAAAATCAGTAGACAAAATTTTAAATGTAAAATTTTAAAGCAAAATTTTAAATGTATTTTTTTTTATAAATACATCGAGAAAATTCCTTATTTGTTGTTGTATATCATTTACTGTTTTTAATAGAGTCTTATTTCTTGGATAATTTGTCCAACGCTTGCATTTAAAATAACAAGTTTATTTTAAAGAAAAAGTTTAGAGAAAAATAACAAGTTTATTTCAATCTTACACAAAACGTTTGAAATTAAATGAGTTTTCTAAAAACACTTTTGCTATAATGACATTTCAATGTGATTCCCGAAAGTTATTTTAGCAGACTATTTTTCAAATAATAATATTTTCTTGTATAATTGTAAATAATGTTGTAATTACTAATAGTTAAAATAGTGTGTAAATTAATTCTCCGTATTTCAATGCAATTTTTCTTTGAATGTTCTTCCTTATTACATAAAGTGTTTAAAGTATTTGAGCATACTTAAGGAAGGAAACTCCTGAGGAGGGAAACATAAATAATACTGAGGAGGGAAACATAAACTAACCTTATATAAAGTTTTACGATATTTTGGAATTAATCATACACTGTAATTACACAGGCCTACGATGAAAAAAATATAAGGGATGTGACAACTGAACTTAACGTATTTTTTAGTACTGATTTTGAAAAGAATCTTTAAAAATGTCTATCACGTCACAATTTTTTAAAAAATTCAATTTTATGTGGTTTTTTATGAATATTTCTCATGTATTTTGCTTTGATATTTTCCTTCGTGTTTTGAAATTTTACCTTGGTGAAAACCTCAAAATACCCTTCTGTGGTAAACTACAAAAGCACAGTTTGTATTTTAAGGCTTTTAAAGCTTCAATGTTGATCCTCTCTCCCGTCGCAATCGCTGTCAACCTATAGCGACGTTCGAATCCTTATTAGTCACCTCATGTAAACACCAGTACTTACTCTGTGAAAATGGCTTCAAGTTCGAGAAGCTGTGAAAATATTCCTGATAACTTTTGCTACAATTGCAGCGAATATAGTGTCTTTAAAAATCGCAAGAGGAACATCACAGGTTACGTAATACGGCTTTATTTTGCATATTTAGGCATGAAACTTGGAGACGAAGACAAATCTTGGGCTCCTCATAAAGTTTGTGTGTAGTGTGTAATGATTTAAGTTCATGGTTCAAAGGAAAGAAGACTGCCTTACGATTTGGAATTCCAATTTTGGGAGCCAAAAAACCACTTTGATGACTGTTACTTTTGTTCTTGCCATACCCGTGGATATAGTAGAAAAAATTTCCAGCTAATATCATACCCTACAAACATTTCTTCGGCCATACGCCCCGTTCCTCATGGACTTGATGTGGCAGCGAATTTGCCTAGGACAGAATTACCAGTTTTTTCTTCCAAATCTTCTGACTTTGAACATCCCGAAGTTAAAGAATCCGATACAGAATATAATTCCTTTGAAGACGATTCCCCTAGGCTTTTCTCTCAGGTTGAACTTAATGATTTGACTAGAGATTTGAGCCTTTCTAAAGAGGCAGCTCAATTATTAGGTTCCAGATCGAAAGAAAAAATTATTGGCCAAAGGAACCACGTTTTATTGGTACAGGAATCGGGAAAAGGAATTTATTCAGTATTTTGTCGAAGACGAGAACCGTGTTTATTGCTCAGATGTTCCTGGATCCAAGACATTAAGAATATGAAGAGAAAATATCAAGGTAGGTGGAATAAGAATATGGTTGCCGACTATTGTTGGATGCTACCAAGAGATGAAGATAAGATTGAACATAAAAGAAGAAGTCAAAAAGAAATTTTATAGGAAAAAAATGTACGTAACTAAATTTAAATGTCTTTGTTTCGTATTGAGTTTCTAATATATTTCAAACTTACATTTATTTCACGTATAAACCTTAATAAAACGTAAAAATAGGTCGTTGGGTGGGTTTTCTAGGAGTGTTTTTCTTATAAAATTAATGTGAAAAATTTAATAACTAGAGAATTTTTTATCTCGCCCTGGTGCGGCTCATGCAGTCTGGTTGCGATGGTTTTCATTCTTTATATACAAAGTGTATACATTTTTAATTTTAATTGTTGTTTAAAAATTAATATGCCTCATCATAAACAGATTAAATAAACTCACATGAATAGATAAAACCCACTGTTGCCAGTCAGTACAAGCAAACAGTTCGAGAGCATTTTTTCCATATAGGACATTACCAGTAATTTGTATATGAATTTTACATAACATCCTGGTGTGATGGAAATAAATAGAGGTCATTTTCGAAATCAGCATACCAAATAACTTAAAAATAAGAAAAAACGTCTCTTGTATTTTTCAAAAATTTCAATTTCGTAGGCCTGTGTTATACTTAAACTATTAGCACTTCTTACAAACAAATCTTAAAAATGGTTTAAAATCATTATATAGCATATTTTAAATGATAACTTTTACCTAACTAATCATACAGAATGATAATAAACATTGTGTAGTTAAAATCGGATAATTTTATGAAAATTATTTAAATTAGCCAATATGATTTTGTTTTTATATGACTGAACAATAATTCTAATAACTATAAATTTCTTAATGAAAAGTATAGAATTATTTGATTTTATATAAATATAAAACAAGTAATTTTCTTTCATGGAATATATACAAATATAAAAATTTAGTTATTTCTTCCTAATGCTTGATACCGTTTAGTTATATGATATTTAAGGCAAACTAATTATATTTTCTATATCGTTTCTTTATCTTGTGTATACATATCATTATATAAATATGTATTCATTTGGAATTTACACAGTATGGGTACCTATAAATTTACTATCCACTTTTGGTTTTAGTTTTCATTAATTACACTAAAATAGCTTCTTTACATATATTATTGCAATTATTGTGTACATAGACAAATAATAGAAGACTTTTAAACAAGAAAAAATTGCATGAAACTTAAATGTAAAAAGACAAAATATATTCTTTAAATAACTATCTTTTAATAGTATAAATATATAGATTTATACATAATAACTTATTGTTTTAGAATTACTAGCAATAGTAAAATTTGGTATTTTCTTTTAATTGTACATAAACTGTTTTATTATTTAAATTGATGATATCTCATTGCAGATTAAGTGGAAAAAAGGTATACCAAACGTATATAAATTTTAAATGAAAATATAGAAATTAAATAAGTTCTGTTACAAAACTGTGCTAGAAAAATTCTTAAATCATATTCCAAGAATTTTAAATATATGAGCAGCATAATTTTAATATTTAATTTACTTAAAATACCATTATAGAGAATAACAAATATCATTATTTTAAAATTATTTGTAAATAGGAAAACTGTCTAATTATACCCTGCATTACTTAAATTAGTTATTGCATTGTTTTTAGTTAAATTAGTAAGGTTATTATTTCAGAGTAATTTCTAATGATATTTAACTGATTTTAACTAAATTTAGCATTCAAATATAGAGATTAAATTATAAATGGGACAAACTAGCGTAAAGTCAATTATCTTAAGAACATATAATTTTTTTTAAATTTTAGAAACAAGATATTTTTATTTATATTTTAACTTATTCTGTGCACTTCTGTAATACAATTAGTGGTATAAAGTATTTTGATAACAAAATAAATAACATCTTTAAGAATAGATGAAATAATATGTATTTTGTCATTACTATATTCTTATAGTCAAATTTATTTATTAAACGAAAGATTTACTGATAATACCTATTTCCTAAATTGTACAAAAACTAATTTGAAGTATTTAAGTAAGTTTTCATATGATTTATAAAAAACAAATTTTGCAATCTCAAATAATAAATGTATAGAATAATTAAATGCTATGCGGTAGAAAAACATATTCCTTTGACATTCTCTACACATTGCATTTCGTAAAATAGCATTTATTAATTAAATTTCTTAATTAAATACATATATCATTTTTAAAATATGACATTTTAAAACATTTTATGCCACATAAACTAACGATTCATTAGTTAGTAATGTACTTTATGTTTTAATATGTTTTTACGACTTGTAATTCTTTACAAGTATACTTTGTGTTCACATATTTAAGATTTTACATAGAATTTAAAAACATTTTTATAATATAATAAATTTTAAAAACTATTAATATTGTTAATTTCTTTTAAATGATCACAATATGAAGACCACAATTCAGGTGCCATCTGCTTTGTGTTTGGATCTATATTACGTGTAACCATTTCATGATTAGTTACCATCATGGTTCTTCGTTAAAAGGTAGATGTATATTATCCTTACCCATGGACTTTGGAGGTTCTTTTGGAACTGATGATAGACTTTTCCCTACCAGGAGATGAGTAAAAATAAGAGAAACGGGAGAGATTCTTTATTTCATCTTTAACATATGTATTAATTAATTAAAAATCTATATGACTTGCTTTAAAAATTTAGAAAATGTTTATCATTTTAGTTTTAACATTTTATCATTTATTTTAATTTTGTTAGTTTCGTCGTATAATAAATAATATTAAAAAATTTTACCTAAATTAAACTAGTTGTATATTTTGACAGGGTCAACTGAAACTGATGATAGACTTTTCTCCACCAGGAGATGAGTAAAAATGAGAGCAACGGGATAGATTCTTTTATTTCATCTTTAACATATTAAAAATTATATATCTATGTGACTTGATTTAAAAAATTTAGAAAATGATGATAATTTTAGTGTTACTATTTTGTCATTTATTTCAATTTTTATTAGTTTCGTCGTATAATATATAATATTAAAAACTTTTACTTAATTTAACTAAATGTATATTTTGGCAGAATCTCTTGAAACTGATGATAGACATTTTTCCTCCAGGAGAGGATAAAAAATAAAAGCAACAGGATAGATTCTTTTATTTCATCTTTAGCATATGTATTAATGATTATAAATCTGTATGACTTGCTTAAAAAATTTAGAAAATGATTATAATTTTAGTGTTAACATTTTATCATTTATTTCAATTTTGTTAGTATCGTTTTGTAATAAATAATATTAAAAACTTTTACGTAATTTAAACTAGTTGTATATTTTGGCAGGGTTTTTTGAAAATGATGATAGACTTTTCTCCACAAGGAGATGAGTAAAAATAAGAGCAACAGGATAGATTCTTTTATTTCATCTTTAACATATGTATTAATAATTATAAATCTATATGACTTGCTTTAAAAATTTAGAAAATGTTTATCATTTTAGTTTTAACATTTTATCATTTATTTTAATTTTTTTAGTTTCGTCGTATAATAAATAATATTAAAAAATTTTACCTAAATTAAACTAATTGTATATTTTGACAGAGTCATTTGAAACTGATGATAGGCTTTTCTCCACCAGGAGATGAGTAAAAATAAGAGCAACAGGATAGATTCTTTTATTTCATCTTTAACATATTAATAATTATATATCTATGTGACTTGATTTAAAAAAATTAGAAAATGATTATAATTTTAGTGTTACTATTTTGTCATTTATTTCAATTTTGTTAGTTTCATCGTATAATGTATAATATTAAAAACTTTTACGTAATTTAACTAAATGTATATTTTGGCAGAATCTCTTGAAACTGATGATAGACATTTTTCCACCAGGAGATGAGCAAAAATAAGAACAACGTGATACATTCTTTCATTTCATCTTTAAAATATGTATTAATAATTACAAATATATATGACTTGCTATATAAAAAATTTAGAAAATGAATATAATTTTAACGTTAACATTTTATCATTTATTTTAATTTTGTTGGTTTCGTCGTATAATAAATAATATTAAAACTTTAACGCAATTTAAACTAGTTGTATATTTTGGCAGGGTCTTTTGGAAATGATGATAGACTTTTCTCCACCAGGGGATGAGTAAAAATAAGAGTAACAGGATAGATTCTTTTATTTCATCTTTAGCATATGTATTAATGATTATAAATCTGTATGATTTTCTTGAAAATTTTAGAAAATGATTATAATTTTAGTGTTAACATTTTATCATTTATTTCAATTTTGTTAGCTTCGTCTTGTAATAAATAATATTAAAAACTTTATATAATTTAAACTAGTTGTATATTTTGGCAGGGTCTCTTGAAACTGATGATAGAATGTTCTCCACCAGGATATGAGTAAAAATAAGAACAACGAGATAGAATCTTTTATTTCATCTTTAACATATGTATTAATAATTATAAATCTATATGACTTGCTTTAAAAATTTAGAAAATGTTTATCATTTTAGTTTTAACATTTTATCATTTATTTTAATTTTGTTAGTTTCGTCGTATAATAAATAATATTAAAAAATTTTACCTAAATTAAACTAGTTGTATATTTTGACTTGGTCACTTGAAACTGATGATAGACTTTTCTCCACCAGGAGATGAGTAAAAATAAGAGCAACGGGATAGATTCTTTTATTTCATCTTTAATATATTAATAATTATATATCTATGTGACTTGATTTAAAAAATTTAGAAAATGATTATAATTTTAGTGTTATTATTTTGTCATTTATTTCAATTTTGTTACTTTCGTCGTATAATGTATAATATTAAAAACTTTTACGTAATTTAACTAAATGTATAATTTGGCAGAATCTCTTGAAACTGATGATAGACTTTTCTCCACCAGGAGATGAGTAAAAATAAGAACATTGTGATAGATTCTTTCATATCATTTTTGACATATGTATTAATAATTATTCTTATATACGACAGGCTTTAAAAAATTTAGAAAATGATTATAATTTTAGTGTTAATACTTTATCATTTATTTTAATTTTGTTAGTTTCGTCGTATAATAAATAATATTAAAACTTTAACGCAATTTAAACTAGCTGTATATTTTGGCAGGGTCTTTTGGAAATGATGATAGACTTTTCTTCACCAGGGGATGAGTAAAAATAAGAACAACGTGATAGATTATTTCATTTATCTTTAACATATGTATTAATTTTAATTCGGCTGATTGCGTTTACTACAAATCGGCAGCATTTTCGAAAATTTTTCCTTACTTTTAACGGAAAAATGTTTTGTCCTATTGTCACTCTCTGATAGTGGAGGACGTTACAATGCAGTGCTCTAAACAGTCTGAAAGTTGTTATGACATCTCACTTTGGGGAAGACTGTTAAATTGGAGCCATGATCAGATTAAATTAAAAAATAAACGACGAAAGAAAGAAACTTTGACTTGCTTCCAAACGGATTTGGTTCACAAGATAGAAGAATAGTTTACAAACAACGGCTGGACATGGACAAAAAAGCTCCAGTTGTTCCACATGTCGCCAAACAAAATCACATTTCCTTCTGGTACTGATGCACTCAGCGAAACTTCAACAATGGGAGGGACTGGCCAAATGACAAGTGAGTAATGAGTCCCTGAAAAAGGGGAGAAATATCTGCGGTACAACTGTTGTACCCTAGCCGACTTTTGTTGTGAATATTTATGGTACAACTGCTGTACCAGCCGAAACCTAAAAGTTAATAATTATTCTTATATACGACAGGCTTTAAAAAATTTAGAAAATGATTATAATTTTAGTGTTAATACTTTATCATTTATTTTAATTTTGTTAGTTTCGTCGTATAATAAATAATATTAAAAACTTTTACGTAATTTAAAAAGGAATATATTTTAACACATTCTTTAAGGTTTGGTCTAGTTTGGAGTGCTATTGCCTACAGTTTTGCTCATGAAGGCTAATGGGACAATTTCCTACTTCTTAAAGTGTATGCCGAACGTCTACCAACAGCGATGCGAGCAGCGGGATGTGAACACATGAACTCCGATACCGGAAAGCAGCACTCTACCATTTTGCCACCGATCGGCAAACTTTTTAAAAATTAATTATATATGTATGTGAAGACCGTAGCAGTCAAAACATCAACACCCACGGAATGTAGTCGTGTCCAATGTAGTCCGCTATGAAACAGGCGGAGAGTGGCATGTAGAGGCACCAACAGCAACAACAGCTTCGATTATTCCTGTTTCGCATGATTACAATGAAAACACACAACAACGAATATTCCTGTTTCGCATGATTACAATGAAAACACACAACAACGAACAGCAAAGAATAGCAATATCCCTTCGAACCATGGTGCTCGTATATTTAAAAATATTTCAAAACCGGAATCGACGTCAAGATTCACGTCAAAAATAGCCAATCATGCCGCTTAGAAAGTTCTCGCGAATTCTAAAAACCCATCCCAATGAGAGAGTTCCGTGGGCAAATTCCAAAACCAGAAAAAAAGCCGTCATTTTAAAAGAATTGAAATGTACAATTTTGAAACTCAAACCGAAATATTTTAAGCAACGCGCCCCATTATTACATGTATATTGTATATATGTAAATTGTATATTGTGTATGTATATTGATTACATCTGTAAAATAGAAAGAAAAAGAAAAAAATAATATAGTGTTGCATTGATAGTTGAAAATCCTTATATATTACCTGGAATTTTAAATAACAAATATGAAAATCATCAGTTTCTTCTGTTGTGTATTGGAATTTTCAGACAAGCTTCTGTTATTGTACAATTTTCAATTCCGTCTTTCGTTTCTACTCAGAAAGTAACACAATAGTCCTTATATCACATTTCAAAGCGTCCTTTAAATCGGAGAATTTGTCTCACAATATATTCGCCTCCTTTCTACAGATGTCTGAAGATATATTTCGACAGAAGTAAACAAAAAGCAAATAAACTGTAACGCAGATATTTGGAATCCATTTAGATGTGCTTGTCTGCTGGGAAATACTTCGTTTAAAATGGAATGTAACGTCTAATTATTTAAGAAAAAAAGCAAGCGTTACCTCTTCCTGACAATAGTTTTTTTTAGATTTTCTGTTAACAGGAACGAATATGTTAGTGCCAAATAAGTTGAAAATAGAAGTGAATATTTTACCTTCTACAGAATTGTAAGAGGAATAATATTTATACGATATAAATAAGAAATAGTTTATGTTAGTATAGTTACGAAATATATACTGTGAATGATGCTTCTAGTAACTAAAACGCATGGGAAAATATGAAAATAAATTGAATTGTTATAATACAGAGTTCCAAACTGAACTTGAAAGAAATTACACCGAAGAGTCATTACATTGTGGCATCACTCTTCAATGTAAACCACTTTCACCATGGCTGCAGCTTCTGATCTGAGATATGCAAATTTCACCATGTGGGAAATGCAAAATGCCAGGGACCTTCCCAACGGATATAAAAACCCAGCACCAACCACTAGTAGCGGCGCGGTTAGAGGTGGTTAGGCCGTTTTGCTGCGGCTAATGTATATGCTGTAAATATCTTGTAAATAGAATAGTGGTAGATGTCTTAGGGTCTTTTCCCAATTTAACATTATCACCATCCTTCATTTATAACAGTGGGCTACGACAGGAACAAAACCACTAAGAATGCGAGGCTGATGTTGGAGTATATGAAGTGGTTATTGTCTTTCCAAACATAGTGCGATTATTTACATAATGGTACCTGAAAAGTAGTCGATTTACCGAACTTAGATAATAGTCAAATCGTTATGGGTTGGCGACTGGGAAAGTCATTATAAGAAATGGCTCGTTGTGTGGGATATCCAACTCCATCTGTTTTGAGCACATACTGAAAGAGGTGATGGATGGTGAAACGACTAGTCGCCGGATAGCGGTGATTCTTCCATGGCAAATTGTTTCCAGAGGAAATCGGAATTTCTGCGCATGCGCATTGTCCTCCATGACCGATGAACAACAACATCCGAAATCCTCACCAGCTACAACATTGGTGACCCAGACGGTGTATCTCAACACACTGTGCATCGAATATTGCTACTTAAGGTTCTCCTTGACCGTAGAGATACAACAGCCGACACAACACTGATGGAACGTCATTGCCAGCTGCTTCTCCAAACTGTTAAGAAACATTGGAATTGGATATTAGAAAAAGGAAGAAGTTGCATACTCCGACTAAACACGATTTATGGTCCATAACTTCTATAAGCGTGTACGAATAATCCGATTTCCAAAGAAAACTCTGGCTGCAGTATGCACAGTTGGAGAGATAAGTTGACAAAGGTTTCATGGGACACATTTGAACCCATACTTGACATAGAGGAATGCTCTACGTATACTCTGTGCTCTGAAGATCGTTGCAGACCAGGTTCATCCATTCATGATAACAGTATTTCAGGAGGGAGTATTGTGTATACTCGCTGTATAAGGTACCATGCCATAAGAGTCGAATCGTTAGGAAGTGGTTCGAGGATCATTCAAATGAATTTCCAGTCATGTCTTGGCCTCCAAATCAACATAACATTAATCTAATAGAGCATTTGGGGCAACGCCTGAGAAAACTAAGTTATGCAGCCTTCCAACACCCTCACCATGTGAGGTAATTACCAGTTGGTGAGCATTTGGTAGAGTTACCTCATTCTACCTATCAGCCTTTTCTATGCTATAGGTCAATGCGATGAGGGTTAGACCATTTTCAGGTCTAAAGTTAATCTTACATATTAATAATAGGGTGTTCATATTGTAATTCGGTATATATATACACATGTTCAAAAAATTAAATATTTCGATGTTTTAAATTTTTCTTACCTAGTGTTTTCATTAAAAAATTATTTATAAAAATTTAAAGTTATCCAACAAGAAAATATCATTGTTTTATTAGTAAGCGAATAAAAAACATTTTAACCAATATTTCCTAATTGTTAAAATAACAATAATCGTATTAATATATACGTATATATACATACATATATATATGTATATATATATATATATATATATATATATAATATATATATATATATATCATATATATATATATATATATATATATATATATATATATATATATATCTATATATATATATATATATGTGACGAACATTAAACACAATATTATATATATATATATATATATATATATATATATATATATATATATATATATATAATATATATATATATATATATATATATATATATATATATATATATATATACATATGTATATACAATATATACAGTAAACCCTCCAATGTTGACCACCTCTGTACGTTGACCACCTCTCTATGTTGACCGAAATTTATTAGTTTGAATGGTCAAAATGCATTTTCAATGGCGATTTACCTCTCTGTGTTGACCACCTCCGTAAGTTGTATGTTGACCAATTTTTAGTAGGTTTTACTCTCTGTAACTTGACCACTGATTTTTTCTTGAATTAGATCTTTCCTCTGGCTGTTCTTCACCAGGTTTCCAGGAATTTCTTTACCAGTCAATCGGATTATCTGAGCAACACTTGCGATCCCCCCCCTCTTTGGTTACTTCATTGTTAACTTCCAGTATGGTACTATGGGAGGGAAATACCAGAGAGTACCTAGCCTTTTGTTAAAGAGAAATGATATTCTAGCCCTTTACATGCTTTCATTTCTTGGATTGGGTGTAATTGCTGAAATCTGTTGAAAAAGGTCAGGAGAGTGTGGTATGTGTGTAGCGGTGTAGCATTGAACGAACTACGCAGAATTGGAAAACAACGTGTATCGCTCACATGTGCAACATGTTTTGTTCTGTTTTCTTCTGGAAATCGCGTCGTGCCAGTACCAGTCGTTTATTTGCAAATTTTTATTAAAAATGGTGCAAGGAAAAGCTCTTAGAGAACTTAAATTAAAGGAGAAGGTGGATCTTCTTAATTTTCTGGAAAGCAGCAGCCAAAGAAAGGCAGCAGAAAAATTTGGTGTGAGTAAGACAACTTTGAGCAACATTGTAAAACGCAAGGAAGAATATCTATAAAGAAAAAGGAGAAAAACGTGTCTCGACGCTGTGAATGAAGCCATATTTCATTGGTTTACAGAGATGAGATCAATTAATGCAAGAATATCACGGCCTATGCTTCAGGAAGTAGCAAAAGAAATTGCAAAATAATTCGATATTGAGGACTTCCAAGCGTCAGCAGGTTTTCTTGAAAAATTCAAACTACGATACGAGATTTCTCAAAAGGTTTTGTGTGGGGAATCGAATGAGGTTTCAGTTGAAGTAGTTCAGAAGTTTATTGAAACATTCCCAGAGTTTGCGAAAGGTTTTAAAGATGAGGACATCTTTAATGCTGATGAATACGGTCTCTTCTTTAAAGCAATGCCTGTAGAAGTCTGGTAATGAAAGGTGACTCTTGCAAAAGAGGAAAACTTTCAAAACAGCGTTTTACTGTTCTTCTATGTGCTAGTATGACAGGAGAAAAATTGAAGCCTATGGTGATCGGCAAAACCACAAAACCCCGTGCATTTAAAAATGTGAAATCTGATGACCTTACTGTGTTTTAGAGAGCGAATAATCCGCTTGGGTGACCAGTATTTAATCGAAGAGTGGGTTAGAGGAATTGAGGAAATGAGGAAAAAGAAATGAGGAAAAAGAAGCGGTCTATTCTACTTACCGTGGATAACTGCCCCAGCCACCCAAAAGTGAATAATCTCACAAATGTGAAGCTAAAATTTTTGCCTCCAAACACAACCTCGAAAACCCAACCCTTAGATCAAGGCATTATTCAGTCCTTCAAAGTGTACTACAGAGCTCAATTTCTGGAATGGGTGATCATGAAAGTACAAACCTGTGGTCCTTCTGCGTTGGGATCATCAACAGCTGTGTCAGTAAATGCTTTGAATGCTTTTCATTGGATTAATTCTGCTTGGAATAAAGTTACTCAAGCCACGATTAAGAACTGCTACAAGAAAGCTGGATTTGTTACAACTACAACATCAGTGCAAGAGGATGAGCTTCCGCTATCTCCCTTGCCAGTTTTTGATGGAGTTAATTTTGA
>CM063508.1:1283201-1285701 GCA_032207245.1 Pardosa pseudoannulata | reverse complement strand
ATCGCATTTAAATGACGAGGATAAAAAAGATATTCAAAATTTGCTTTTACAAAACTATGCTGTTTTCTCTAAATCTTACAAAACATTAGGTTCGACCGATGCTGTTATACCAGAATTTAAGTTGCTTCATGAGTTCCCTCTGCAGTCTAGACCATATCCTATACCAAAAATAGCTAAAGAATTCGCACAAGAGGAGATAGCTAAATTATTAGAGGCCGGTATAATAGAGCAAAGTTCTTCTAATTACGCTTTTCCTATAATTTTTGTCCGAAAAAAGACACTTCCTAATGAAGATTCGAAAAAGTTAAAGTTCAGAATGGTGGTAGACTACAGGTTGCTTAACAGCATAACAGAATTTTATAAGATATGTTTGCCGAAAATTTCTGACGTCATACACAGCATTGCTGGTAAAAAATTATATTCCGTACTTGATCTCAAATCAGCCTTTTTCCAAATTAAATTGAAAGAAACAGACAAAGGAAAAACTTGCCTATTGTTCAGAATTAGGCAATTTTCAGAGGGGAAGATTGTATACTTTTGTGAAATTTAACTATTTAATTTTAGATATACTAATTACTAAATACTACTGCCTTTTTTTTCAAATTTCTCTTTATAAAACACTCCAGATTTTTTTTTTTTTTTTTTTTTTTTTTTTTTTTTTTTTTTTTTTTTTTTTTTTTTTTTTTTTTGTAATCAGCATTCAAATTTGCAAACATGCCTAAGAAAATACTTGTATATTATTCAGCACAATATGCCTAAGAAAAAACCTGCATAAATCAACTCGTCATAATTATAATTCTTTGCACCTTCATCAATGATACAAGGGTGTCTCTGGTTCTTCACATCCGAATATTTTTCAAATCTGTCATACAGAGTATGATTACGAACTTCACTTCTTGGATTTTATACTTATATGCAGTGATTCTCAACCTGTGGGGCGCGCCCCCCTAGGGGGGCGCGAGCTTTGGGGGGCGCGAGCATATCCATAAACAAATGTTATTTATGCAAAAATTTCCCTCGTGATAACCATCTTGCCTCGCAATAAAATAGTAACGCTGAATGTACTGCACCCATGTCTTTACAAAGTGCGGAAAAGATTCTTGATTTCAGGGGTCTCATTTTTATATAATTTACTACGGTTACAACCGTAGTTAACACAATATTCAAACCAGGACTCATTTCTTTGGAAGCCAAAGCTTCTCTGTGGATCATGCAATGTGTCCAGACGCACTGTGGCGATTTTTGTTTCACAAGTGCTTGAA
The DNA here is from genome assembly GCA_032207245.1 of Pardosa pseudoannulata. NCBI lineage: Eukaryota > Metazoa > Arthropoda > Arachnida > Araneae > Lycosidae > Pardosa > Pardosa pseudoannulata. The sequence goes on along the minus strand of CM063508.1, from coordinate 1,284,439 downwards.
TACTTTGGAATCTTCCGGACATAGAACGAGCACCATTCGTGCATATTCCGACGCAATTTTTCCATTCTATGTTTGCCTCGTTCATAAAATCATTTAAGATAGCAAATAATGCGAGTGCTGTTGCTTTGAGTTCTATTGGTTTGCAGAAAAGTAATTCTTCTACTACTGACAAATCATCACAAAATCTAACATAGGCAATGAAATGAGCATCTTTATTACTATCTGTTGCCTCATCGAGTTGTATTGAAAACAATTTGTCACGCAACTTCGACAAAAGCTGACACTCTACATCTTCAGCTATATCAGCAATTCGACGGGCAACAGTATCATTTGAAACAGGTATAGACTGCAATTGTTTTGCAAAATTATCTCCAAACATAATTTCTACAATCTCAATTGCGGCTGGCAAAATAAGCTCTTCACCAATGGTGTGAGGCTTTTTACATCTGGCTATTTTATATGAAAGTTTGTAAGAGGCAATTAAAGCTTTTTCATTCACACACAAAGTTTTTTTAAACAATGATTTTTGCTTTTCATATGATTTTAATTTTAATTCGAAGAATTCTCTGGGTTTGTTTACGTACTCACTATGAAGCGTTTCCAAATGTCGTTTAAGTTTATTAGGTTTCATGCTGTCTGCCGCCAACATTTTTGAGCAAATGATACACAGGGGCCTTTCTTCTTCATTTACTTCAGTACTAGTGAACCCAAAATTTAAGTATTCTTGAGAATATTTTCTTGATTTTATTTTCGGAACCACGCTCGTCTGTGTACTTGTTGATGCTTGTCTATCGTCTAATGCTCGCTTACGCCCGCTTAAAAATTTATCCATGATTCTGCATAAGTCTGCTGCCGTGAATATTTAATACCGTGAATTGCAATTACACGAAAATATATTTAACATACACATTAAGAATAGATTCAATAGCGATAAGAAGGATCGACTCGAATGAGATTGTCTGGAATTGAAATTGGCGTCATAGAACTTTCTCCTTCTCCCTATGAGAAAACATTTGTTCACATCTGCGCACGCTCCTAACTTAACTTTTAAGCTGACCAGACAAATTCCAGACAAATCGAAACTTCTCGCGAAACCGTGAGAATGCCCGACATGGCGGGACGCAAGAGCAATAAAAAGGCATAGGATTATTGTTTTTTCAATGCTGAGTATCAGTGTTGCAAAATGTCAATAAATTTCCGTATTCTTGGTAATTTGCAAAGTTTAAAATTAAGGTTGT
>CM063508.1:1273201-1278201 GCA_032207245.1 Pardosa pseudoannulata | reverse complement strand
CAAACACTGACAGTCGAACTTGTCTCCTCGACTCGACTATCGAACACCCCATCCCTCTTGACTTTCTTTTTTTTATATTATTTTCATCTCTGTCCTTTCTTACTTCTTTTCGTCCAATCGGAAGAGATGTCTAAATCTATTGATCTCCTTTACTCCACCTTGAAACCGCAAATATAGGAAAACATTGCCCCTTCATATTGGTCACTGTCCCTTAAGGACTCATAAATAACTAAACATAGGTACATTCTTATTTAGTGTCATGTCCGGAGACGTATTCTAATCTGGGACTGGGATCAGAACCCCACCCGAGAATCCGTTGATCGAAAAATACGAAATATACGAATAAGACGAAAACCCGTTGAAATAATTTTTATGGTCCTCTCCCCTTTACAAAAAATGTGAGATGGTTAAATTTAGATCCCAAGCAATTCACTTCTCGTTTTATTTATAGCAATTATATAAATTATATCAATTATATTAATTATATCAATTATATTAACTATCTAATTATATTAATGATCTAATTCGCCTCATCACAAACTCAACTGTATTTTGAATTAAACTCAAAAATGCATGAAAACTACACAAGTGTCAATACGGCGAAAAACAGTAGTACAGTTTTATTACATCTGCTAGCATATAGCCCGTCATATGACGGGTTCAGTAAAATATTTAATTTTCCAGAAATGTAAAATACCCTATGAGGCAGGAAAAAAAAAGGTTTCTTTTTTGGCTGAGAATTATTTTTTTTATCTTCATACTCTCCTAAAGTCTCCCGATACTGTGAATGCAGTTTAGAATTACGTTCCATTCATTTAGAAAGATAATTCAAAGATTTGTTAGCTACGTCGAAATTACTGTTAAGTTCTTCTCAATTTTTTTTGCCACAATAACTAATGGAAGTAAACGAATGGAACTATCATTTGCATTACACCGTGGAGGCAGAAAGAATTATTTGTTAATACCAGTGATGAAATTTTCATTGCAACAAAAAAAAATAATTCGTGATTAAATTAAAAATAATAGCATATTTACCTAATCTATTATTCAGTCCAAGTATAAAAGAAAATTATTGGTGCAATATCGAATTTCAGTGATAAAACGCATGAAAATAATGCAGAAGATATTTAAATTTAAAATAAGAAATGATTAAATGATATGGTTAAGGAATAACGTCAAAATGCTGCAAAATGTTTTTTTCATCTAGTTATATTGTGATAAATTGATAAATTTAATCTCTGTTGTTAACCGGGGAAAATAGGGCTTCAAATTATGACATTAATTGCTAAAAAATGGGTAAAGGACTGGATTTCGAAATTTGCTATACCTAACTCATCAAAATCCAATATGGATGCCTCTATCCATTCCAGATCCAACCGCTTCCTAAATTAGAGGACAGACTGACAGATAACTTAGACTATTGTCATATAAGGAATTTTATTTAGTTTTTTATAACAGAGACGTGGAAATATAATTGATTTATTTCAAATATAACATCTGTTATTAATACATTTGAGTCTGCACTTACTTTGCAAAATATGTGTACTTAATATTTTCGATTATTTGATTAGATGACAAATGAAAACATGGCAGAAATTAAAGCTGAAAATGCAAACATTAATCAAATGGCCATTCAGTACCAAAAGCGTCAGACAAAAAAAACCTAAATATAAGAATAAGTAGGTAAGATGAAAAGGAATTTTATTCGAAGTAAAGAAAAAATCGCAATAAATGCAGCAAAAATTGAAATTTTAAGTCTAAAAGGATTTCATATTTCTGTGTGAATGTTGTCATTAAAAGAGTGCCTTGTCTTCTTAAGCTTTTCAAAGGGGTTCTCTATAAGTGTGCACAGGTGTTGTGGAAGGTTGGACGGTCTTACTGTGATGAATCTGGAAACATTATGTATTATTCACCCCTTGAAGACAGACATAAATACCGTTCTCTACCTTCCACCAATAATGCTGTCAAAAGAATTCTTACACTCTCTAAACTTTCAAAACTGTACCTAGCCCTTAATAAGGACCAGTCGAGGGTAAGGCATATGCTGTCCGAGCCTTTCCGAAAATGTTAATATACTGAACTTTAAAATTATATTTCACAAAAATATTAATATTTAGTTATAAAATGCAAGTAACATAGATTAAATCTCGAATACAAGCTATTCTAACAGCCGTAGAAAATTCCTTTTGATTAGATAACAATGAAATAAACATGTCAAATATATCTCTATTTTACGTCGCTAATACATACTCATTAAAGGATGACCATCACCGTACCAGCTCTCTATCACAAAAGAACAACTTTGAAAGCTTTCCTAAATGATGTGCCGCCAAAATTTGCAATATTTTCATAATTATTGCCTATTATCTGCCGTAAATCCCGAGCACAAGCGTTATCGAAATGAAATGATTTATAAATGGGATCAATTCTTGCAACAATCAATAGCAAACTCTGCTTTCACTCAAAATGTTTATTTTAACATTCACTCGGATTTTCCCTTTGAAAGAGTCATTCATCACTAGGCATTCCAAAACCATAAATCAAAAATCTCATTTACTTGTGCGACTCATTTCCCTCTGTGGGTCAATATTAATTAGCGAACTGGACTCATTCGTCTCTGAAATGTTCTTTGACACTGTCAAATTGTTTAGCAGTAGAATTATATTATATTTAAATATTGGCTGATTTCAAAGTGATCGAGATTATGGGTGAGTCGAAAAATGAAAACAAAATATGTCTAAACTATTGTGCAATATTCATTTTGTATAGACATGTGTAAACTATATGACTTCTTTGTATGCCTATTATAATATAATTTACATATGTGTTCAGTTATTAAGAGGTATATAATAAAAATGCTATGGATCATTGTAAAGTTCAAAGTGATCAATATTATTGTCGAGTCATTAAAGTAGTAATAAATTAGGTTTTAAATATTACGAAATATTCACTTTCCGTACAATGTGTACACTACATGACTTCCTTCTTAGGTTATCAGTACGATGGATGTTTATGTTTTATTAAGAATGTACAATGAATAACTGTAAAATTTTATGTGATAGATATTATTGTCGAGTTGAAAAATAACTAGGTTTAAAAAATTGCACAATATTCATTATGTGTACGTGCTAAGTACACATGTGTACACAACATGACATCTTTGTACGTCTATTACATTATAAGAAATATATATGTTAATTTTTTTAATAATAAATTAATGAAAGTACTATGAATCAATGTAATATTAAATCTGATCAACATTATTTGCGAGTGAAAAAAAAGGGGGGGGGGTTAAAATATTGCTCAGAAATGGATATTTTTTCGATTCAATTTCGGTTTCTGTTAAGACCAAAATAACGTTTTTTCTGTTTTTGGATAAGTTTCGGTTCTTAGCACTGGCTTAAGCCGATTCCAGACGGCTACAGACATTCTTGAGAGAAGCGGGATTTGAACCCGTAAATTCCGGTTGCAAATAGTACCCATTTCTTACGGTGCGTCCAAAATAATTAAATGAAAATGTTAATTATGGGTTACATGTATGGGTTTCATTAAGATATAATTATTAAAACCGAGATGGTAGGACACATTTAATCTACCTGTTAATCATTCATTTGTAAAATACAGTTATAGTTACTGTGGTGTTTGTTTTTTTACAAAACTGGAGACTGCAGTAATTGCTAGAATGGAGTATAAAGGGGGGGGGGCTTATTGAACATTACATGTATCTAGAAAGGGTGGTAGACATGTATAGCTCCTTGCCGATAAGGACAGGACTTAAAAATAACAAATGAAAATGATGTTTTGATCTTTTTAATTTTAGTAATAATCAAATCTACGATAATATATCACCACGATATAATAACTCCTTAAACTGGAGAAAATGAAATCTCTTTATCCAAAAAAATCGATTTAACAACTCTATTTGCATAATTTAGCGTTCTGCAGAAAATATGCTCTTTGAGTATCTATTTCCATAAAATAGACACTTCCTATCAATCCAAATGTCTAGATAGTAAAACACACAGATTTCGAATTAGGTTGATGGAACCGAAATATCTATTGTTGAATGATACGCCAAGTATATAGCCCATAAACTACCACTGACTTCTTTCCAAAGTGCCCTTAAATATAATGCACCTCTATTGCACAATTAACTGCTTAGCGATAAACTATATGGGGCTCATTTAGAAATAGAGATTACGATGCTGAAACATCGGCTAAAAGCATTTCTGTTAGTTCTTCAAAGTTAATCCATGCAGCTCAATAAATGCTCCCTCGTAAACACAATCAAAGTATTTGACCCCTCACAAAAATGGTAGACGATTTATAAAAGAGAATGAAACTCTTACAATAGTAATTTTAATCTAACATTCTGAGAATTGTCTAAACATAAGCAGTAACGGATATACTTAAAGATAGACCTTTTTATCTCTTTACAGGTGATTCAGTGATAATGTGTTCCAAGTGCTACTAAGTTATTCTAAAAGAGTTTATCACGATTTAATTATATGAATTCAGATTTAGCATCTGACCCACTGGGAGAAATTATAATAAATTTCTGCATGTATATAAATATATATATTTCTTTTTAATTACAGAATTATCTATTGAAGTCCAATTCTTTACTAATATTGCCTGGTAGTATTCCCTAATATTCATTAGTAGTAATAATTATATAATAGTGCTAATAGTTCCTAGGTCCTCTGAAAATCCAAGATATAATATGGATAACAGTTGAACATTGTAATGTCTTGTAGAAGTCTAATTAAAATTGAGTGCTTTTTGGGATTTATTCTTTTTACTGATAAAAGTTTAAAACTAATAATAATATATTTAAATTAAAAATTTTGTAGAAACAATTCAATAAATACTAAAATGGCAGGAGTAGTCATTTTGACTACAAATTAATTTTAAAGTATCAGTTCACACATGATGTTTTATTACTGACCTTTCTTAATTATTTATAAATATGCAGCTAAAATTGTTTATACTCTCTTTGG
>CM063508.1:1263201-1268201 GCA_032207245.1 Pardosa pseudoannulata | reverse complement strand
ATAGCAGATTATTTATTCAAAGTGTAAAGCATAAAAATTCGTAAAGTTAAAAAATACAATTCAATCTAAAATTTAAACAATTATTTTAACAATTTAATCTTACCATTACAATAAAAGTTTCTTTTAACAAATGCACTTCATTTGCTTTAATTAGTATTTTATCATACAAACCACTGATTTGCTGCCCTTTTTATTATATGGGCTCCATATAGTTAGGGCGACGCCCTATGACTCCTACGTCAACATATTCATTTTTAACCGACTCGTTAATTGAACCAAAACTGTTTGGATGGAAGCAGATTACGACAACCTCTACAAAATCTGGAGGGTAAGAAATAAAAACATTACAATTCTAATATTTTTGTGTTTCTACATTTCAATGATTGAAACCTTATTTTATTACTAAATCACACAAATATTAATTACTTAAAAATGTTATTTTTAACAGTGTCAGAAAGCCTTTACGATCACACAAAATAAACCTTTCAGATCCAATTTTTTTATATTTTTCATCCTTTTCATATTTTATTAATTCTAATAGGGCAAAGGATTTTCAAAATATACGACAAATATATGAAATGATTTTTTAAGTTTACTAAATTAAGTAGACACTTCAATATGACAAGATAGTTCTCGTCTTTTGAAGGAGGCGTTAGAACTGCATAAATAAAATAGCTCAGTTTATTTATTCAAAGTATAAAATATAAAAATTTCTTAACTTAAAAAATACAATTCAATCTAAAATTTAAACAAACAATTATTTTAACAATTTTATATTACCGTAATAATAAAAGTGTTTTTTAACGAATGCACTTAATTTGCTTTAATTAGTATTTTACCATTCAATCTGATGATTGGTTACGCTTTCAAAACATTCATGACAATTCACCACATGCAGTCATAGCAATTCCCTTACATTCACCAAAGGTAACTGTTTGGTGTGGGAATTTATCGTAGATCCATTCTTCTATGAGAATATTAACCAGACAGGACCGGAAACCTTTTCTGTTACCGGAGAGAAATATCGCTATATATTGAACAGCTTTGTTATTCCGGCAATTCAGCAAAGACAATGCCTGAGGGAAATCCTTTTCATGCAAGATGGAGCAACTCCACAAATTGTTGTACGGGTGCAACAGCTGCTACGACAGAAATTCAAAACAGAAAGAGTCATTAGCCGCTACTTTCCAACTGCATGGCCATCTCGGTCTCCTGATCTTACCCCACGCGACTGCTGGCTATGGGGTTACCTTAAGTCCAAGGTCTATCAAGGAGTGGTCCTGGCTACGTTGAAGGATAACATATGACGCACTGTACGGGAGATTCCTGCAGACATGTTTCTTTCTGATGTTGTGCATACTGTGCACAGAATGCAATATGTGGTCCACAACAATGGCAGCCACATTGAACTTCATTTGAATGCAAAAAAAGAAGGTAATTTCCGTACTGATTTGCATTTGTTAACACTCTATTACATAGCTCCAAATATTCTCCTAGAGGTGACTTTTGGAACTAATTTTTTTTCTTCAAGGAATCCTTCGTTCCCCGTCTTGTTTAATCTTCCTACAAAATGTGGGGTCATTCTAGCAATTAGATCGCGCTACAGAACACTATGAGCACTGTGCAGTTTAATTATGGCCACCCGGTATATATATATATATATATATATATATATATATAATATATATATATATATATATATATATATATATATATTGCCTCATAAAAAAAGGCTGCCCACGAGCCGATTGGTCAAAGAACGAGGTCCAAACCCAAAGTTTGGTGGTTGATCCAAAGTATGTACTTTTAATTTAAAAATGTTATTTATTATTGAATTATTTTATGTAACATTCTAGATCTTTCTTCATTATGTAAATTAATTATTTCTTGAATATTCTGTTCGGGAATAAAAGATGATACCCACTAGTTGTAGGAAACTTCTCGATCTTGCAAGGTTGCGACTATATATATATATATATATATATATATATATATATATATATATATATATATATATATATATATATATATATATATGTAATGGCATACGATAAATTTTAACAATTTATTGAACTCTCTCAAAATATCTATTTTGATAAAAAAAGAACAAGAAATAAAAATACTAAAGTTACAATATATAATAAACCTTATGTGTATTAGGAATTACCAGAATAACTTTTGTTACAAAGAAATACTTATATGATTTTATTTTCTTTATTAAAATTCCTGTGTACTATTTTCTAATTTTAATCTTGCTTAGTTATATATATATATATATATATATATATATATATATATATATATATATATATATATATATATATATATATATATATATATATATATATATATATATATATATATATATATATATATATATATATATATATGCTTTAAGTAATACTCTAAAATTGCTTTTCGTAAGAAAAATCTTTCTAATCTATTCAGGTATGAAGTGTTGTATTTACTTTTTTTTAACCCCACGCATATAAACTAAATGTTAATTAAAATGAGTAAAATTCGAAACCTATTTCTTGTCTTAGATGTACTTTAGAGAAAAATGGAATTTTTAATTTAATTTAATTTATTTGTTTGAATCATATATTTAACAAAATATATTGCTTCAAACTGATTCCAATGAAAGTGTTTCCAGTTTCAAGATAAAATTTCAATAATTCCAAAATATGGTAAATAATAGTGAGAAGGAATCGAGTAGTTTAAAGAAATCATGCGCATGTTTTCAACGTTTAATACAGTTATTTTTATTTACAAAATACTATTTAGGTCTCAGAATGCTTTTGAGCAGTTAGTTTCAGGAAATATTGATAGAAAATCAGTTGAAATATAGTTTTTAAAAATTTCTAAATATGAATAATAATTACTTTAAATTTCGAAATGAATATAGTTTTCTTTTAGAAATATATTCCTTTTATCTGATGTATGTTTACACTCTGAAAAAGAATTTGTTGATAAATTTCGGAGGCATAAGATGGTTAAAGTAGAACGTGAAGAATTTATATACTTATAAATTTCGAAAATATTCATTTTAAATATGTTTAAAAGAACAATTACACAAAAATAATTTTATTGTTTGTTGTCAAAATAAATATATTAATTATGAAGTTATGGATATTAAATCACAATCTTTGACTCTTTTTCTGGGATATAGCTTCAGTTAGGTAGATGTTTTTCTCACCCGGAAATCGCAGTTTGAAATCTTACTGCTGGCAGGGATGTTCGTATCTGTTTGAAAATTTGCATTAAACGATTATATTTTGGTGTTATCAACCCTATTGCAACAATAAAGTGGCTCGTAGAGTTTCGAATTAAATCTTATTTTCTAATATAACTGCATTCCAATGAGATAAATATATTAAAATATAATAAAAATGTCTCTAGCATTTACTATAGATTAAATATGACTGATATAAAAAATTATCAATTTAAATAAATATCATTGCTTGATTTTCATTTTCTCTTCTTTTATGTAAATTTTCTTTAAAATAATGAAGTTCTGCTGCAGGGAGTGTATTTCATCTTGTTGTAGCTTATATTAAATTGAAAAGAAATGAGTACAAATTACTTTTATAATAAAATGCATTTATGAATTAATAATTACTTATTCCGAATATAATTTTCCCTTGAATTTTACACACCCATACACACACACACACACACACACACACACACACATATATATATATATATATATATATATATATATATATATATATATATATATATATATATATATATATATATATATATATATATATATCCTAAATTATCTTGATTCCTACATTATAAAACACAGTTACAAAAGAAATTAAATTTTGAAAAATTATAACCAAAAATAATATTAGAGTTTGTTAGAAAAATTACAACATTTGAAAAAAACAGTCGTAAGTAACTGAATTTCAGAAATGAGTATATAATACTTTCATAAATTAATAATTTTTTTGTTTTGATAAGAATATGCCATTGATATCATATATATATACACTCATGTCCATAAATTAAGGATAATGAAGTTTAGGCAATGAAAGAGACAAAAGCAAAACAAATTTGACTTATTTGTAAAGTCTATTTATTAAACTAAAGGTAAAGAGCAAAAATGATGCTATATGTTTGACATAATTAATAAAAATTGCTATTTTTACTCCCTGGAGCAAATTTCAAAAAAGAACTATTTACAGAAAACAGTATAACATGGTTAGTATGATGGTTAATACGGAGTATGTCTCCCGGACGATGCAATACAACCGTTACAACGCCTACGCATGCTGAGTATCAGATTATCAATCCGATCTTTGGGAAAATTACACCACTCATCAAGCAATGCCCTCCGAAGTTCCGATAGACAGTTGGGAGAAGGTTGACGGGCTGCAATTCGTCGGCCAAGCATGTCCCACACATGTTCTATTGGATTCAAGTCCGGTGAGTATGCTGGCCAATCCATATGAGTGATATCCTCCGATTGAAGGCATTAGTCTACAATGTTTGCATGGCGAGGTCGGTCGTTGTCATCCATATACAAAAATTCAGGACCCATGGAGCTCCGAAACAAACGTACATGTTGTTCCAGAATGACATCTCGATAGAAGTGGCCTGTCATCTTTACACTATGAACATGCAGGTCAGTTCTGGAACCAAGAATAATTCCTCCCCAAACGAGCCATCCTGCACCACTTTAACGGTATCGTTCAATGGTGTTCTCTTGGTAGTAACGGGTACCTGGCGTTCTCCATATGAAAGTCCGGCGAGAATCAGAATGTAAACTGAACCTGGACTCGTCGGAAAACATCACACAAGACCACTGTTGCGGTGTCCACAATGCATGCTCTCTAGCCCAGCATAATCGCAGGTGACAGTGAGTTGCGGTAAGGGGAACACATCTGACAGGCCTACGAGCATATAGACCAATGTTCCCTAAGCGTCTGTACACGGTCTGCCTTGAAACTGTAGTACCGGTAGCTGAAGAGAGCTGACGAGACAGGTCT
>CM063508.1:1253201-1258201 GCA_032207245.1 Pardosa pseudoannulata | reverse complement strand
AATTTTCGAAGTGGCAGATTAGTGGTATTACATTACCTACTCATTCAGAAATAAGAGATTTTGTGAAAAGAACATGAGAATCTTTTTTTACTTTTGTCACAAATGTAACCCCTTAACATCACCATAGATCAATAAGTATGCAGCCGAACAATGACCGAATGATTAGAGTGCTGTCCTTCGGAACCGGAGTTCGTGGGTTCGAATCCCACTGTAGCAAGGATGCTCGTAGCCATTCGGAATCGGCTTTAAGCAGTAGGTCCCAGTTTCGTTAGCCCTCGTGTTGCAGAAAGTAGAGCGTAGCGCTCTAAACTAAACACTAAGTACACAAGAGGATATTTAAAAGCTCGTACCAATTTATTTAAATGCAAAATAAATAACAAAACGATCCTAACGTTTTATAAAATTTCTCCCAAATTATCTGTGGCGTTTATGGACAACTTTTGGTTCTAGGAAAATACTGCTTTATTGCTCCGTTTAATATTTTGTTATTTTTATTAAATATTGAAAAAATAAAAAATGGGAAGTAGAGGATTTAAAGAATAAAATAAGAGAACTATAAAATACTTACAAGAAATTATATAATTTAAAATTTACCGAAAAATAAAATTTTAAATTAACGAAAATCAAGCATTCGTTACAACGGAAAACACATGAATTCATTTCATCCCTACATATGACACCCTTTGTCCTTTCATCAATTGCTTTTATAAAGTTATATGTAATATATATTAATACGTACAATAAAACGGTTGTTTTCGGAAAAATATAATCTTTATTGAACAGACTGTAAACAAGGTATTATAATTCATTCCTGTCGTATTAAAGGATTACTATAAATATTTATGCCCATAACAGACTAGATAATAATCAGATTACAAATTCCCTATATTATGCATTAATTTAATCCTTTAAGTTTGTTCAGAATGTAAGCAGCACTGAGAATTCATTTGAAAACGAATATTATTGTTTAGCAAATGACTTACAGTATATCTCTATTCCTTACAATGCGTTTACTTTTCATGTCTATTTTAGATATCTAGACTGTTTATACACTAAAACATCTACATATAAATAAACAAGCATATAGTGATTGATCAACAGTTTAGAGCTATCATTCATTTGAATGTCATCTAGTCTAACACTGATATAAAATGCAACAATACCACACAACAGTTTATGTCAGAAACACCCATCTTCAGCCTAAGTAGTGAACTGGAAAGATGTCAAAACGGTTAAAATGAAAAAGTAACATGTACGATAAATGGTTACCAGTGCCAGAAGAGCCGTTGAAAGCAACTCATAAGTGATGTCTCTGATGATTTTCTCACCTAACAATATCTCCGGTGATTACAGATTGGTATTTATGAAAAACAAAAGATTTAATCTTTATGAACTATCCTGTCATATCCTATCATAAAAAGAGGATAAATATCTGTTGACACAACTTTGAGACATTGATTAATTCAACATCCTTGCACATAACTCTTTTTCGTTTCTGGATATAATATTCCCTTATCAGATGCTCACTTTCAACTGTTCTTAAGTCTCTTTGAAACCATAATCGATTGACTGGCATTGGTTTGAAAGACACCAATTAGAGTGTATCTTGTTTTCCTCAGTTCAGTCACCTAACCTCGATCCTAATTTGTGGGATGAATTAAGAAGGTCAATTTAAAGATTTATTAAGCTGCTATGCAATCTGACTCAAGTTTGTGATTTAAGTTTATAATGAGTTTATAGTGATTTATTTGTATTGATCAACTTTTTCAGCTTGTTTAAAACAAAAAAGAAGCTCTTGTGTGGTAAGAGTATAGGTAGACCAACTCCCTATCTGAATGGGACTATATCTTTACTACCTCATAGTTTGTGTGTGTTCATACCATAACGACCTGGAGAAAAATTAACTCCTCCCTTTAGAGTAATAACAAGACAGCTATGTTGCCCCTCCCATAATAGCAACTTCAGTTGGCCGTTGAAACTTTAAATTTCCTTGAGAAATTAGAGATTCCATCGTCCAAAGATGTCAAGTGTATGTACTTGAGAAAATACTCTCGAATATGTGATTTTAGTAAACTTATAACAAACTGAATTCACTTTTAATTTTATTACTATTTAACAAACTTCCATATCATAAAAGGTAGATGTGATATGTAATATTTTCATACATTCCAATAAATCTCAATCATTGGAAGTGTAAAATTGAGCAGTATCTTCTCTAAGTACTAAAAACATCATAGTTTATATATTTTTTTTTTTACATTTTCCAACCTATTTGATTTATATGGTTATTAAAAGATAATGTCCTTATTTAAAATCTACACTGATTTTCTCTTAAGAATACAGAAGCAGTATTTATTTTTTATGTATTTTTTATTTCCTTAGTAACATTCTAGTATGTTTAAATAATTTTATTACATATATCTTTAGGACTTATCATTATTCCAACAAGTATCGGACCATAAAAATGTCTAACATATGCTGCCTCCGAGAAATAGAACAAAGAGTTATTCTCCCTTCTAAGAAATGAAATACAATGCATTATGTAGAAAGAAATGTTTCACTTTACAATGTCCGATTGTGGTTTTGCAAAACAAAGGAAACTTTCTCAGCGAATCAACCTCTTTCTGGTGACCCGGGGGAAATATTCCGCTGTCATATTTATTCCATATGTGCTTCGGAATCTCAGACTAGTTCAAGGGTCAGTACGGAAATGTAAAAGAATTACTTCTTGAAAAGAATCACGATTTATATATCGAGGAGTAAAATAGTATTTTGTAGCGAATCACATTTGTAAGCAATGGGGCTTGTATAAAGAAGTTAATGTTGGCGAAAAACAATTCATCTAAAGTCATGACTTGGATAATGATAGGTTGTAAATATTGCCGAAGCTTTCATTTATTGCGCATTTCGGATAAAAAAATCTTAATGTTAGCACTTTTATATCACATCATATACACACGTATCACATCATATCACACATATACACATCATATCACATCATCATATATTATATCATATAATGTTAGCACTTTATATATTTATACAGATTTAAACAGTTTTTATTTTACGTTATATATATATATATATATATATATATATATATATATATATATATATATATATATATATATATATATATATATATATATATATATATATATATATATATATATATATATATATATATATATATATATATATATATATATATATATATATATATATATATATATATATATATATATATATATATATATATATATATATATATATATGTATATATATATATGTATATATATATATGTATATATATATATATATATATATATATATATATATATATATATATATATATATATATATATATATATATATATATATATATATATATATATATATATATATATATATATATATATATATATATATATATATATATATATATATATATATATATATATATATATATATATATATATATATATATATATAACGTATTTTGGTTTCAAAAAGAATCATCTTAAAGATAGTACTTTTATCTTTAAGAAATATATAATGATTTTACATTAACTGTTAGCAAGGGGTAGTTGTATCTGAAACAAGAAAAACTTACCCAATGGTATGATGATAGGTGATAAATAACAGCAAATATTGCGAAGAGTTTTTGTAGCACACTTTGAATCTTAATGGTAGTAACTTTATCTTTATAAGCATTCAAACAATTTTAATTTTAACTGGACATTGAGCAAGGAATACTTGTATCTGCAACCAGACCTAACTTTCACCATGTTTAACTTCAGATAAACACCAAATATGTGCAGGGACATTTATATTTAGTAGTAGGGCATTTATATTTAAAAATAGGAAAAATTTACTTTACTATTTTTAATAGACTTTGAAGATGTTAGCAAAAATATAGCAAAAATATATGTTTTTTTTCCTCTTATTGTCCATTCACACTCATTCATTTTCCAGAGAATATGTAGCGGTATGAATGTGTGTTTTATGCATTTTAAGTAATACTGCATGTAAAATCACACTTCGTGTGAAGAAGCAGTTGATAGAACTTATACATGCTAATGATTTGGAGAGATGTAGAGATTGTTGCTGACAAGAGCACATGAAAACTCATAAACCATCTATCTGCTCATCCGGCAATTTCCATGTGAAACCCAGTTGAAACAAAATTTCATATTCCTGTGAATTTTGAGGACATGTGCTTTTCTTCCTTTTTTTGAGAAGCGCAGCCTACTTTTTGGTTTTTTAACCAGTGATGTAAATTATAATATATATAGATTATGTAATATATATTGTAATTATGTATTATATATTTAATTATGTAATAAATGGAATTATGAGAATTGAACTATATTTATATTAGACAATTTAAATATAATTATAACATGTAATAAGTAGAACCTAATTGTAATTCAATTGAATTTTATTTAAAAACATTTTTCTTGTAATAACATCTGAAATTTGGTTTTTGACAATTTAGTTTATCACGATAAAAATCTATATAAAAATCTTTTCGAGAAAGGAAATGTACATATTCCAATACTACAATATTTAGAGATTTAAAATATACAAAAAATGCACAAGTTTTGATTAGATTTTGGTCTATAAATTAAGCAGTCAGAGGATTAATGGACATAAAGTATGTTTAAGTAGTAAATAGCTGTTCTTAATTAAGTCGTCAGGACCTATACTATTTTTCTCTTGTATAAGTCACATACATCAATTAAAAGAAATTATACAAATAATTATATATATATATATATATATATATATATATATATATATATATACACTCGAGTCAAAACATTATGACTACCCCTACATTTTGCAATGAACTTGTCTGGATGACGTGGAAGGCACGTGATCAGGTGGAAGTGGTATTTAACGGCTGCTGGAGAGTCTGAAGTATCATTCCTTCACTTACTCCTGTGTGTCATGGGAAAAACTGCAGATCTAAGCGGTTTTTATAGAGGGCAGATTGA
>CM063508.1:1220701-1245701 GCA_032207245.1 Pardosa pseudoannulata | reverse complement strand
ACAAAAACATTATGCAATTGCCGTCGAACCATGGAGGTTGGACGGAACATCTTCCGGGGCGGGCAGTAGCACAGTGACTTTAGAAACTGGTCTCTTGACATTACCAGAAACAGTTTTGAGGGAAACAACTCTTACACGGCCATCTGCACCTGGAAAACACTGAATCACACGTCCAAGAAGCCACCTTAGAGGAGGAAGTTGTGGCTCATGGATTGCCACCAAATCTCCAATCTGTAGATTCCGATGTTGCTGACTCCAAGCCTTTGGTCTTTGTTGGAGTTGGTTTAGATAATCCCGAGACCATCGGTCCCAGAATTCAAGTCGCATCTTTTGCAAAAGTTTCCATCTATCACTTAAATTGATGGTGCAATTTGAAGTTTCTGGAATGTCCAACAAAGGGGTGCCGATTATAAAATGCCCTGGCGTAAGAGCATTTATCTCAGAAGGATCAGAGGACATAGGCACTAATGGACGAGAGTTTAAACATGACTCAATCTGACAAAGAAAAGTTGACAGCTCTTCGAAAGTGAGAACTGCAGATTTGCTGGCTTTCACTAGTAAGTTTTTGGCACTTTTAACGGCTGATTCCCAGATGCCTCCGAAATTCGGAGAATATGGTGGGATAAAATGCCAATTTATCTCACGAAAGGATGAAAAATGTTGTATTTCTGCAGATTTCAGCTTGCAGAACAAAGTTTTCAACTCATTGGAAAGTCCTACAAAGTTTTTTCCGTTATCGGAATAAACGTCGGAGGGTACGCCTCGACGGCTGATGAAACGCTTCAAGCAAGCGAGTAGTGCTTGAGTTGAAAGATCGGATACTGCCTCTAAGTGCACCGCTTTAGTACACATGCAGATGATGACACATATGTATGACTTGATTTTTGTTTTACTCCTGGTGAGATTTGGCTTAGTCGTGATTGGTCCACAGAAGTCAATTCCGATTTTTTGAAAGCAGCGGGATGGGTTGATTCTTTCCGATGGTAAGTCAGCCATAATCTGTTGGCAGGATTCTGCTCGCAATTTTTTGCAAAGAATACATTGGTGAATTACTTGTCTCACCTTGGATCGGCCATTCGTGAACCAAAATTTTTGACGTATAAGAGATAACGTTAGCTGTGGACCGGCATGGAAATGTTCCTCATGATAATACTTAATGATCAAATCAGTAATTCTGCTTTCCTTCGGTAGTAATATTGGATATTTCTGATCATTAGTCAGATTTCGCTGTCTCAATAGTCTTCCACCAACTCTAAGAATGTTTGATTTGTCGAGAAAAACGTTAAGAGTCAATAGTTTGCTTGATGAAGGTAATGGTGATTTCTTTTGGAGTAATTTAATCTCTTTTGAAAATTCTTTCGTCTGCAACACTCTAACTATAAGCAGGAGAGATGACTTGATTTCGTTGGCAGTTAAGTGTTCAGTAATACGTTCATGTTTGTTTCTAGAATTATGCATGAATCTTAAACAATAGGCGATAACATTTATCAATTTGGTGTAAGACGAAAACCCGAGAAGAAATTCAGGGATCTCTCTCTCTACTCCGATATAGACCAACACTTCTTTCTCATCAGAGAATGAATCTGGACTAAAGGTAGGATAGGGAGAACCATCCCACAACTTGGACGGACCATGCCACCAAAGTTCATGATGAAGCAATTTCTTAGGAAGGACTCCTCTAGAAGCGCAATCCGCAGGATTCCAAATTCCTATTACGTGATGCCACTGAGCATTTGGAACTAGAGACCTGATTTTGTGTACCCGGTTGGAGACGAATTGGTTACCCTTCAGTGGTGGTGAGTGAATCCAACATAGGGCAATCCGAGAATCTGACCACAGATGGACATCTTGAGGGCTAATTGGTAAAGAATCCATCACAGATAAGGTAAGCTGTGACAGTAATAATGCCGCAGAGAGTTCAAGTCTAGGCAAAGTAACCAGAGATAATGAAGCCACCTTTGTTTTTGCCGCCAAGATATGAGATGTATTTTCAAACGGACATAGTTTAACCAAATAGATGACTGCCGCATACGCCTTTGTCGAAGCATCAGCAAATCCATGTAACTGAAACTGAATCTCCTCTTTTTCATCCATATTTATAAATCTAGGAATTCTAATAGATCTCAGACAATCAATATGATTTAGAAAACTTTCCCATACATGTAAAATTTTTGGGGGTATTTTATCTTCCCAAGACAGCTTATCTTTCCAAAGCTCTTGCAATAAGATTTTGAGTATGATTGTAGATGGTGACAACAGACCTAATGGATCAAATGTTCTAGCAATGAAAGAGAGTAGGTCTCGCTTTGTTTCGACTTTAGATGGTTTTGCTATGTGTAGCTGTATCGTGTCTTCAGAAGAATTCCATGTCAGACCCAGTAACTTAACAACTTGTTCACTTTTATCGTTGCCATTTGAATTGTTAAGTCTTCTTTCTTCCTCTACATTTTCAATTGCTTTAGGAAAGTTTGAAGCCCATTTTCTCAATGTAAATCCGCCACTTTTCATAATATGATTTATTTCGAGAATGAGTCTTGATGCTTCCTCGGACGAAGAAGCTCCACACAAGAGATCGTCCATGTAGAAATTTTCCTTAATTATCTTAGAAATTAATGGATATTCTTTTTGGCAGTCTTCAGAGAGCTTATGAAGTGTTTTAATTGCCAAGTAAGGAGCACAAGCTGTTCCATAAGTGACGGTGCGCAAACGATATGTGGAGATCGGTTGTTGTTCTTCAAATCTCCAGACTATTCTTTGATAATCTCTGTGGTAGGCAG
Source organism: Pardosa pseudoannulata (assembly GCA_032207245.1). Lineage (NCBI taxonomy): Eukaryota > Metazoa > Arthropoda > Arachnida > Araneae > Lycosidae > Pardosa > Pardosa pseudoannulata. The sequence goes on along the minus strand of CM063508.1, from coordinate 1,242,924 downwards.
CTATCAGGATCTGGCGGAACATCTTTTCGACATCTGCTGAAAAGGCTATTCGATACGATCTGAAGTTTACTAGGATCTTAAATATATCTGGGAGCAGCTTAGGTCCGACTTCAAGGAAGTCATTTAGAGAATTTCCACTTGAATCCCTACTGGATGCATCGAACACTACACGAAGCTTTGTTGTTAGACTTTCCTCTCTTAAAACACCGTGATGGGGTAAGAAAGCTTGATTTGACACCTCTTCTTGGTCTTTAGGGACAATTTCCATGTGGTTTAGTAAAAGGTATTCTTTCATGAATTCACAATATTTTGCTTTGTATTCTGTGTTCTTTCTGAATTTTGCTTCTAAATATTGGAAGCGCCTCAAAGCTTGAACTTTGGAATCGCCGAGAATGGGAGTAGATTTGAATGGTAATCTCACAATGTATCTTCCAGTTGAATCTCGTTTCACACTTTTTTGGAAATTTTCATTTACTGGATCAATAACTGATGATTCTGGAACCGATTCTACCTGCCAAAACTTTTGCAGGGAAGCACTGAGTTCGCTATCGTATAGAATGACAATTCACAATCTCTCCCCTGGTGTTGAGTAGATGGGACCAGATAATAACCAACCTAGTTTAGATTTCATAGCACAAGGCGTTCCCTTTGGACCAATTATTTTTCACAAAATGAATTTTCTGTTGTTTGTCTGTTCGATCTCGAATGCAAATCGGGCGATGAGAGTAATGTGGAAGACAAACAAACACTAGTGTGAATGAGCCAAAGACTAGCACAAATTAGTAATCACTGGAGTTCATCAAACATTAGGGCAGATGAAATGGAAATTGCGTAACTCACCAGAGCTATAAACTCATGTATACTCGCTTTGTTCAAATTGCTCATGTGCGTTTCAGGTTTATGTCCCATGCGGTTTTTCGACTGTCGGCGTTTAATAACCATAACGATCGAATGCGCCTGTTAAACGATTTGCAGAAAGTAATTGTCGTTTGATGTTTTGATATTGCTGTTCTACAATCACAGTTTTTGTATGTTGAATACAAGAATTTTTTCGAGTTGTTTAGGAAATTAAGAAAGTGCCATAGGATTGATGTTTTTCAACTCTATTTTAAATACATGTTCACATTGTGGATTCAAGCTCGTGAAAAAGATGTATTCAGTCTTGGATTTGATGAAAAGTTCTACTTTTTGAGGTTTGATAGTGCCGGCTTTGATTTGGATACAAAATTGTTCAAAAAAATTTACGCAGTCTTTTCGTGGGTTCCTCTCGAGGCATAATTCTGATACGGTCAATTCGTTTTAATCTTGTGCTTCTAAGAATTCCCATTGAGTCAGATGTTAATTGTTTGATGATCCTCAGATAATCTGATCTTTAATGCCCAACTATGAATGATTCAGTTTATCTTTCAAATTGTACGAACAATTGTTTGTATCTTTTATGTTTGGAGTTTGGATGGGAAAGTGTTTGTCCATAATAAAACAGCGTGTTTTTTATATTTTTAATGTATCTCTTTTCAAAAGTTATATTTTTTGTATTATAATTTTTTCAGATTTCTGTAGATTGTTGAAATATTGTTTTATTTAATAAAATTCCCTATTTTTCTGTGTATTTAAATTGGTTGTTATCAGTTGTTTGTGAGTATTAAGTCGAAAAGTTTTGGTTTAGAGAATTTATTGGTTATCACTTTGTTTTTTTACATAAAGTTAAAATTCTTTTTAGTTGAAAATTTGGGTTTAAAAAGATTTTTTTTGTTAATTTATATTTTGTTGTTTTATTATAATTATTAATATGTTTAATTTTGTTATTTGTATAAATAATAATTTCTTTGGTTAATTTTTTTTTTAAATTTTGTGTTAATATTTAGATATAAGTTTATTTTTAAATATTTAAAAGTTTATTTTTTTGTTCAGTGAAATAACTAATAAATTTTTGAAAGTGAATATTTAATCAATTGTCGCAGAAATATTTCCTTAAACGTAATCCAATCATCAAGGTTACCGCCAAAATTTGGAATTTCAAATTTTGGAAGCCGAACATTTTGTTTTTCATTCGAAACTGACTTATCAATGAAACCAGAAGCAGAATTTACATTATTACTTGTTCTACTAAGAAATACTTCTATATCCGCACAAGCATTAATTACTTTATCATTTGCCTTTGTATATTCACTATAAAAATGTTCGTTCTCCTCAATCAATTCAAATATTAATTCTTCCAAAGATTTTAACAGGTTACACAGTTTTGTTTTTGTTTCTTTCAAAATAAATGATTTGCCCTCCTTGATTAAATCATCAACCCTTTCAACATATCTCTCAATTTCTTTGATTGTGAAATAAAACCTGGCTTCAATCTTAGTATCTCTTTTACCCTTAGGCATCTCGAAATCACAAAGTATCAATATATCATATACAACATTTCATGAATAGAGAATAATGCTTAAACAATTTTAAAGCGAATAATTCTGAATGCTTGCAATAATAATAAAAAAAACTTACAATATACGTCTTCCTTCCGCTAACTAGTTGGCACGATTGGCGCGATTGGCGTGAAACGCTCGACTTTAGCAAAATGGCGCAGAAACGAAATCAAAACTAGTGATTAAAACAAATGGAAAAACAGATGTAAAACATTATCTACTGTCTGTCCGGCATCGACTGACCAAAACTATGTGAGATTTTAAGACTTAGTGGACTGTATAAAATTTAGAATAATGCGAATGAGGGGGATACCAAAATATTTAGACTCAATGACATAGAATTTAATGTATATGAATTGGATCAAACGTTGGGAAAATGATAACCCAATAAGATTTATGATTCAAAAGAATAATGCATTTACTTACATAGACTTTGATTATTATCACTCCCAACGTCGACTAAAATTACTTTGAATAAAACCAACACAAAACAGAACATATGGCAGATTTTATCCCTCGCTCACAGAACACTCTTCTATTACATCTATTTACTAATGGCGCTACGCCTCACAGTTACAACACAAACACAGTTTACAAAAACATTATGCAATTGCCGTCGCACCATGGAGGTTGGACGGAACACTCGGTCATATTTAGATCGCTTTAAGTCCTTATCTTAGAAGTCAACATGTAAGTGTTGAAAAAGCAATAGATTAAGTTTAGGATTTCTTTTCCCGTTAAAGCATATAAGCGCGTCAGTCTCTGTCAGTTGTCGGGAGAACTTTTATTCTTTTGAACAATTGGAAAGGGCAGTATTGTACCACTAATGGTCCTTTTGACCCACGGACGATTAGAGGTGTCAAATGTGCCGTTTTGTCAACGCACCGACAGAGAAAAGAAACTGTGCTTTGTGTTACCACGTCGGCAGGGCACCAAAAGGAATTTCGGCGACTCCAAGGACAAAGGTCAAAGAGAGGGGGTGTCGCTCTCCCATAAAACCGAGGTTTCCTGTTTGGAAAAAAAGAAACGGGAGGGGACTCCTGGCTGAACTATGAGATGAGCAGGTTGTCGAGAGTAATGTCCTCTCTGGACGATATATTTCTTTAAATTATTTTTTTTTTGTTGTTGTAATAAATCAACATTGTTAAGTTTAATCCTCTACGGCTGATTATTTCGTCTCCATACCTGCTCCTTATACGAGATACATGCGAAATCATACCCATATGATTAGGGTATGACTTACAATCGGAAGTAGAAATATCGCAAACCGTTCGGCGAGTTTACAGTCGTGTAATAGTAAAATTGTCTACCATTTTTGAAAAGGTAAAAAAATTTTTTTCTTTACAAATTAATCTAATCTAAACTAAATTTGTAGAATTTTTTTATCTGTCAGACAAGAATTTTTTTCCATTCTTCGAATATAAAGAGGAAGCTAACTAACATGTACATATTTATGTACAATAACGACTTTAGAGGGAGTGTACTATAATCCTTTTGCCTTTCTCACTGACCGCTAGACGATCCTGATTTATGTACAATAACGACTTTAGAGGGAGTGTACTATAATCCTTTTGCCTTTCTCACTGACCGCTAGACGATCCTGAGATTTTGAAGCACCCCTATTTTAAAATATTCAAGGAAATATTACACCCGCTTAACCAGAAAGCTCTCGATTTTCAAGGATATGTCCTTTTTGTTCTGCAAAACCAGACTCTAATATCACCATGTAAAACATTTTTAGAGTAATGCATCCTGTTTCACTTAGAAAGGGGAAATAAGATTTTCAATTTATCTAATATAACATAAATCAGACATTCTATGATCTCAGAGATCACTGAATGATGATAAGTTTTAAAAAAATGCAAAATAATATTTTAGAAGCATCAGATATATCTTAAGGATATAAATAAGTTATACATTCAAAGAAGGAAATCACAAATTTCTGATCGTTTATAATGGGAAAAATTAACTTTTGCTTCTACTAAAATTCAATATTTTATTTTCCAATAAAAGTTTAGTAAAAAAATTAAAATATAAGGATTATGATCCATTTTGATGTATTATTTGAGTATTAATTTTTTTTTAAATACCTCTTAAATTTTAGATTTAAATATGTATCAGAAATTTGTGATATCCCTTTATATTATATAGGGATTATATATATATATATATATATATATATATATATATATATATATATATATATATATATATATATATATATATATATATATATATATATATATATATATATATATATATATATATATATATATATATATATATATATATATATATATATATATATATATATATATATATATATATATATATATATATATATATATATATATATATATATATATATATATATATATATATATATATATATATATATATATATATATATATATATATATATATATATATATATATATATATATATATATATATATATATATATATATATATATATATATATATATATATATATATATATATATATATATATATATATATATATATATATATATATATATATATATATATATATATATATATATATATATATATATATATATATATATATATATATATATAATATATATATATATATATATATATATATATATATATATATATATATGGTTATATAAATATTTATATATATATATATATATACATATATATATATATATATATATATATATATATATATATATATGGTTATGTTGCCATAAAGTTATTTTTATTTTTAAATTCTTTGAATCAATTAATTTTTCACAAAACTGCCCTTATATAATGTAATTTGTTCGACACATAAGTTCAAAATTTTCACTTCTAGAGAGGTTCCATAGAGCACTACATAGATATCATAGACTTATCATAGATCTGACAGAAGGCATACCTCAGAGATGATATATATTCCCTATTGCATCTATGTAGATATATTTTGACTTCTTGATGCTTGCTTTTATGAGGGGATGTATAAGAGATATCTCATAGATTTTTCTGTGGTGTATGATCATAATATTTTTAAGTATATTTCGACTACTTTGATCCATAAAATATATTTATGTAATGAAATATTTATTTACATCAAGTTATTTTAAAAGATTTTAGTATAATAAAAAATTGTTAAAACAACAAATTTGTAACAGAGATTAGTTACTTCATGATATATCAGATTTGTAAACTGATAGCATAATATAAAAAGAAACTAAACTTTCTTCAGAAACTTATGCAACTCCATTAAAGTTAACAGCGTTTAAAATAGATTTACTCGTTTTATAAAATGAAATAGGAAAATAAACTCTTTGACACTAACTTTTTAGAGTTATTTACCTCGCATCATAACCCATGTCATGACTTCAGATAAATTGTTCTCCTTCATAAACTTTATGTACGCCGTTGCTTACAAATGTGATTCAATACAAAACACTAGTTTCCTCGGTGATATATAAATCTTGTTTCTTTTTTAGATTTTTTTTTCATTTTAGAACTGACCTTTGGACGAGTCAGAGATTTCCAAAACACATCGGAAATAAATATGAAGATCGGACATTTTTCCCCCGGGTTACCAGAAAGCGGTTGATTTTCAGAGAAATATCTAATTTGTTTTGCAAAACCACAGTCGGACATCGTAAAGTGAAACTGTTATTTCTACGTATTGAAATATGTCTCGTTTCTGAGAAAAGACAGCATATCTTTGTTCTATTTCTGAAAGGTGGCACATGGAAGACATTTTATGATCCTAAAGTTCATGAAATAGTGATAAGTTTAAAAGTAGTATATAATATCCCAGACTAGAAATATCTCAAAGAAATAAATGAAATAAACCTTGAACGAAAGCTATGTTAAATTTTGTTTATAATGCGAAGATATTTTTTAAATGGATTTTGATATATGAATTTATAACTGTTTTTTAGAGAATAAGCTAGAAATTATCTAAGAATTATAAAGCATCATCTAGTCTTGATTATTAGTTCTAAATCTTAATTCATTGGTGATTGACTTTGTGCAAAATTTATAATTTAAATCACTTTCTAATGAAGTTTCGCATTTAGAGCGCCTCCTACAAATTTCAGATAAACATTTACTTATCACTATTATAAATAGCAGGAAAATGTGTAACTCTGTGGACTCTCGATTTATCATAATGTTTTGAAAGTTTAGTTTAAATATAGATATCTTTATAAATATTTTTTAAGAATACCTCTAAATGAAATACGACAAAAATTCACAAAACAAGGTGTCTAATATTCGCATTTTTAAGCAGATATTCTGTCTGTCCCCCCCTCTCTCTCTAACTCTTTATATATATATATATATATGACATATATATGTATGTATATATATATATATATATATATATATATATATATATATATATATATATATATATATATATATATATATATATATGTATATATATATATATATATATATATATATATATATATATATATATATATATATATGTATATATATATATATATATATATATATATATATATATGTATATATATATATATATATATATATGTCAGATCAAATAAGGGTAATTGGAAATTACGTGATTTAAGAACAATTTTAAAAAGGAAACTCTTTTATAATAATAAAATAAATGAAAAACATCCATTCTCACGTAAGCTTATGGGTTCATCCGGTCAAGCTGAAAGATTTTTGAAGGATTTGATGATTAAACGAAGTATGAGACAGTTACTGCGTGGACATGGAGCTATCAACACCTTTTCCACACTTAGCTACGCCACGAAAAATGAAAATAGTGCAAGTTGCTTTTAAATGAAACGATGACTTAATTAACTTCTTATTATCAAGAAGGACTGTTTTCCATTCGCTTTAACGCTGGATCAAGATATCGATATATATATATATATATATATATATATATATATATATATATATATATATATATATATATATATATATATATATATATATATATATATATATATATATATATATATATATATATATATATATATATATATATATATATATATATATATATATATATATATATATATATATATATATATATATATATATATATATATATATATATATATATATATATATATATATATATATATATATATATATATATATATATATATATATATATATATATATATATATATATAATATATATATATATATATATATATATATATATATATATATATATATATATATATATATATATATATATATATATACATATATATATATATATATATATATATATATATATATATATATATATATATATATATATATATATATCATACATCAACTTATTTTTAAATCCATGAATTAGAGTATTTTATATATAATACGACAAATATCAGTTTTCATCAATATCTAAAATATAAATGTTTATATAATAAATTAAATAAATGTATTTCATTAATATTACATTAACAATGCTTTATGGCCCTTTTTATTACAATTGTGTACTTCATTAAAATTATTGTAGTGTAACTCTTGTTTCAGTTTAAGTATTTACCTCTGATCAAATTTTATAGTGGTTATTTATTCGGTTAGTCACAAAGACTAAATATTATTTGGGTTGCGTTGTGTAGATTATTTAAGTTTAAATTCAACTACAGGATCTGAGAGACTACAGACTTATAATAAGGGCGACTACATTATATAAGGGCAGACTTAAAATAAAAAATAAAATAATATTCAAGAATAGCTGAAATCAGCTTTAAAATAAAAATAAGTAAATTTTTTATAATGATATATACATGATTAATATACAAAATTTTGATCAAGTTTCTTAAGATTTACTTTTTCAACACGTTTAAGTTAGGTTCCACACTAATAAAGTTTTGACAATGATAATTTTTCAAGAATTAGACATCTATGTATATAAGATAGAGTACCTAATCTCAATTTTAAATATTTAAAATCAGTTTCTTTGTGGGTCTATATGGTGTGCCAAGGCGGTACACCGGTTGGACGATCTTGTGAAATGACGTAGATACTTTGCGTGTTATCTCCGTTGATGGGGCGACAATGTTGACTCCAGTTTCACTACTGGTCTGGGGCTTTTTAAATAACTTGGGGTGAAATTGAAAAAGTGAATGAGGTGAAACTTCTGATCGTTGCAAGATGTCGAGGTCTTTCTTGGGGACAACACCTTTGATCCCCGTACTCTGTCCTCGAGCCCTGCACACTTGTTGTGGAAAACTCGATCTCTGAACTCTGACAGTCGAACTTCTCTCTTCGACTTCTGACCTCTGACAGTCGGAGTTATCTACTCGACTCGACTAACAACCCCTTCCTCTTGACTTTTCTTATTTTATATTATTTTCATCCCTGTCCTTTCTTACTACACTTTGTCCAAACGGGAGAGTTGTATAAAACTAATTGGTATCTTTTTTCTCCGTCTTGAAACCGCAAACATGTTAAAACTTTGCCTCTTCAAACTGGGCACTGTCCCTTAGGGACTCATACATAACTCCACAAAGGAATATTCTTATTTAGTGTCATGTGCAGAGACATGATTCTAATCTGGGACTGGGATCAGAACCCCGCCCGAGGATTTTTATTGGTCCTCTTGTCCTGTATAAAAGATGTGATGAGGTCAGATTTAGATCCCAAGCATTTTACTTATCGTATTAATTAATCAATTATATTACTGATCCAAATCACCTCATCACAATTATTTTAGTAATAATTTATTAATTTAAGAAATGCTTCTAATCTGATCACATGTTTTGAAATTACAAAGAGTACATACTTAGTTGTTTAGCCAAAAGTTAACACTCAAATACTCATTTCTCTAGAAGTTAAATGGGGGGTTTAAATGCAAGACTAACTTTTATCCGTGAGTCCTTCATTTCATACAGATATTTAAAATTTAGAACATCCGTATATTAAAAAAAATGATAATGGGGCATTTATTTGAATAAAAGTCAATTATATGAAAACGACCTATCATATAAGTAAGAAACTGTCTATCTGTAGGTACAACTATATGCTTAGGTACTTGTAGAAATAGGCTTTAAATGTAGGTCTAGGTTTAAAAAGTCATTTATATAAAAAGAATAGCTATAGTGCTCTAAATAAAAAACTCATACTCATTATATATACAGTATAATGTATGAAATTGGGTACTGAGTGATTATAAAATATTTTTATAGAAGAGGTTTAACATATTTTCTGCCACTCATAATATAACTCATGTTAAGAAGCATTCGTCATTATAGGACTGACAGTAAAAATGTTATAAAAGTGAAATACAAAGAGGTTGTGAAATAGAGTCCAAGCAGCACTGAATGGTAGCTTAAACTATCAGTCTAATATGTCGGTCACCAGTGACTCCAACATAAGAAAATATGATAAAAGAATTTAGTATATAATGTGCTGTTGCACTAAATCTTCGCAGATTCACTCTTATATAGATTTAATATTCTGATTTAGGTTTTAGTTATAAATTTACTAATGATTGTAAAACAATCATTAGTAAATAGAACATAAATGTAAAGTTTGAAACAAAATAGAACTCAAATTTAAAATTTGAACTATAAAGAATATAAAACATTTTACCTAAGAGGTATGAAAAATTTTTCTAACATTACAGTTTAAAGTGCTATTTGAAACTTGCTATAATATAAAGAATATAGTAATATACAAATAACTTTGAATATATATTGAAATACTTAAAATATATACGTGGAAAATAATCTAAAATATCTGAACTCTAAGATTTTTGAAAGCCATATTCGAGTGTAGTTGCACGGCATATATTGCTTTAAAATTCACCTTTTGGAGTGAAAGCATTTGCAGATTTCATGGAAATCGATCTCGTTTAAGGAAAGCAAACACCATGCCTACAGTTTGAAAAATATTTGTTGAAATAAAATTCTGCATAGAATATGATCATATTGGTCGATAAAATTCTTTTAAGATACTAAACACTTCAATTCATAGCCTGATTCACTGAGTCTAAACGTGATTTTCTGTTAGGGAAAATCTTGTTTGATTTCTCAATTCAACTGCTTCATATTCTTCTAGGTCTGCATTTTTTTTAGTTTGAAATATAAATCACAAAACTCTCTGTGAGGATTGAAATAACGCATTTTTCTGGATATATAAAGACGGATTGTATATATGTATCTTTTTAAAATAGTTCGTTTAAATATCAAATCGCTGATATCCACTGGGAATCTTAACTCTATGAAATACAAGTTAACGATGTTGGATGCACCTGATAAAAACTATTTAATTGATTTAAATGAACTGTTACGCACAAGCTGATAAATAGAACATGGGTTTTTGAAATTTGAATTATTATAAACATTTTAATTGGCTTAATCATTTCTTTTTCTGTTGTTCTTTATGCCCATTGGCCAAGCCAAGAACGTGATTCATAGGCTACTTGAAGTAAGGGGTATGCCTTTCATTTTTTTATGAAGTGCAGATCTATGTGAAAGAATGACTTTTGAGTGCTCAAAGTGGGACCTTGTAATTTAGAAGCATGGAATCAGGTATGGACACTCTGGTTTGACATGCAACCCCCCGAGGTATCTTTAGAGAACTTGAAGGATATTGTGACCACGAACCTATTTTATGCTCCCCAGTCTCCTCTAATGAATACGGTGGACCATAAGCCGGCTTATGTTTCGAACTCGCAACCATTAAGACCGAATTAGACAATTAATTCAGATATTACTGCCAGCTGTACGCTTGATTATTGTGTCGCTGTCTTTGCCAACTGAGCTACCCCAGATCTCTTATTGCTGTTATATGTTGTAATATTTCAGAAAATCAGCCTCAAATATCTCCTCATATTCCATTCCCTGTGAGAGTTCATTGCTATACTGAAGACTGCTTTAAATGACTCTTTTCTGATTTACTGATTTATGAACTCAACTTCGTTATAGTAATTACTGAGAAGGTGGAAATCTTGAATATTGTAAACAATTCAGAATGGACACATGAGTGAAGCAACTAAATAGACTAATTATATATTGTCGATTCCACTCTGATTACATGTCTTGACGAGACTGACATTTGAAAGTCGACCTCGTCAATTAAACTGTACATAAAATGAGTGATTTCTCCAAATAGTCATCAATGTCGAGGTAATTGGTTATATGGATTGTAAAACACCACCTTAACCACCAAACGAAAAAACTCAAAAGCATAACTGAAAACTTGAATGCAAAGAATAGAAAAACGATTACTTCACAGAAAGGCTGCACAGAAAATGCAATGAACTGGACTTCTTGGATCATGCCTTTTAGAGCAGATTACACTGGTAGTTGTTCACATGAGACTATTAAAGATGTTTTCATAATATATTTTTAAAAACGAAGCATTTATGCTATCAATAATAGGAAGGCTAATATATAAGATTGCCTGAGTTTGGGCATTGTAGAAAAGTAAGCTTAAAATAATGAGAACAATGAATAATAGGTAAAGGATGAAGGATAAAAGAATTTAGCGGTGATAGTGATGTACATAAGAATTATCTTAGTTTTCACACGTGGATACAATTACTCAGATAATTAGTTATATATATTTTTCAAAAGAATTGAATTAAGCATCAAGAGCAGAATTGCTTCAAGTAGCTTGAACAGCAAGATCCCCAAATACAAATCCTAGCATACAGCCCAGAGTTAGTTAGATGTTGACCAATGCCAGTCTTAGAATTTGCAACTTTGAACTGGTGTCGCAAGGAACGATGCTGTATTTGGAAGTGCAGGTAGAGACGTTCGTAGGAGGGAAAACTTCAGGGAAAGAAGGATGATCGAAACCAAGGTAAATAGAATTAATCCAAGTACTATAAAAGTGCCTAATAATCTATTAAGAAATTTAATTAATGTTGCAATGTTTGATGACCATGGATTTTCTACGTTTCGGATTGTTTGCATATCATACTGTGCTAAATCAACAAGAAGATCTAAGCTTAGATTGTTTCAAAATTTAGTGGCTAAATTTTGAAAGAAATTTTGATGATGGAGAAGATTAATCCCCCTATAAATCTCATTATTTCTAAAATTCCAAGGAAAGTTAATAGCCAAATTATTAAGTGATTTAATAGCCAAAAAAGAAAAAAGTTAGCACACTTATAACATATGGAACGAATTGGTTGATAAATACTACGAGTCAAAAGTTCATCCCCACTCAAAGATTATGGATTACAGAGTGTTTTATAAGTATAAAAATTTAAACTAGATCCAAATATTGACAGTTGACAAAAAGTTGTCAAAGACCTATTTCAAGCGAGTTCCGTGTTGCTATTGAGATGTGAGTTAACTAAGAACTCACAAGCAAGTATTAATATCATATAAAAATTTGATTTTAGAAAAACAAAGTACAAAATGTATCAAATAGCAAAAATATTTTGCTTTATTTTTTATTATTTTTTAAAATATTCATTTTATGTCCATAATTTTAGAAAAATCTAACATTGAAACTTACATGATGCAATAACAATTCGATTAGAAAATTTGCATGAGAGCTGGATGGTGTGATTTCCAAAAAGTAAAAGTACCACAGAGAAAGTACAAAGCCAAAAATAAAGAAAAAAAGATACAGTTTACAAGTACCTAAAAGCCCAGTTCATTATATGTCAGAGGTTTAAAATACTTATTTATCAATCAATCTGTATCTTCTGTTTTTCGCTTTTCAATCCGAATATTTTGTTTAAAAAATAGTAAAATATGTTTTCAGCATATAAATATTACTTTTCAATCGTGTATGTAAACTTAAATACACTATATTTTCAAATTATCATTAAATTTTGAAAACCTACTTGCGTATGTAAAGAAATAAAAGAAATACATAAATAAATATTCTTTGCACATCATTAATGTCTCATAAAACCTATTTTTAAAAATGAAAACATTGTTGTATAATGCTTAATAAGTAGTTATTTAGATAAATAGGTTCGGATTTTTATTTAACAAATGTGTTATATTATTAAACATATATATATACATCAGAAAAAATATCTTGTTAAATGTAGTTTAAAAGTTAAATATATATTAAATTCAAAAGTAATACTTTTTACCATTTTTCAACCATTATATGATGACACATATTCTCAGTTAAAATTGAAGCTTATTATTATATAACGTCTATAATACCCACTTGTTAAAAAGTAAACCACAAACCTTCATTTCACCCTCTTTAACTTACTATGTTCTTAAAATGTCAAGGCGTCAGTGATTTTTTTTCAAAAATTCACTAGTCTTATTGTTGAGAAGCAAACGAAAGTTCAAATTTTTTTGCAGAATTTGTAGTAAGCTTTTAAGACTTCTCAAGAGAGAGTTGAATAAATATTAAAAATAGAACTTTCTTTTTCCTTATGCAACGTGAATTGGAAATGTCATCGATATAGAAATCTAACTTTAAACAAGAATAAAAGTTTGGTAACTTTAAATTGAAGATATTAACTAGCAAGGATATATAAATATTTTTTATTCAAATTGGAAATAATAAATTTTGTTGACTAGAATACTGTAGATTCATATATATGAATAAAAGCATGCAATGTACTATATTTTATATACATATGCGTTAAGAGACATTAAGGGATACGTCTATCGAAAATATCCCGTCACTTAATAATAATAAGCATAAATACTCAATAATAATAATAAGCGTAAATAATGTCGATAAGAACTAGTCGGATTGAAATGATTGCTAAATTTGAGAATAAAATTTAGTCAAATTATTGTCCTGTAGTTGATATAGTTTAGATATAGCATAGAAATAGTTAAAATACGCATGTTATACGCATGACTATTTTTTTAGTTTTCTTTGTTTAAAATTGAATAGCAAATTACAAAATTTGAAACATTTACAGAATACTGAATGTCCTGCTCCCATCAATAATACGTGTGTGTGTGTGTGTGTGTGTGTGTGTGTGTGTGTGAGAGAGAGAGAGAGAGAGAGAGAAGTTTAAAAAAGGTGGGTAGTTGGAAATTACGTGAGTTATAAACGATTTTTATAAAGGGAACACTTTTATAATAATAAAATAAACGAAAAAGACTCCCTCTTGAGTAACCTTTTGAAGTAATGCGATCAGGTACAGAGATATTTCACAGGAAGTTGATAACAAATCGAGCAGATCGAATCAGTTAGCGCGTGGACATGGAGCTGACAACATATTCCCCGTTTACCTTCGCCACGAATAAATAAAAATGGGGCATGTGACGCATGAAATGAAAACCCCATATTAAATAAATAAGTGTTTTTACTAAAAAAGACTAATTATTCCATACGTCTTAATACCGGATCACGTAATACATATACACTATCTAAGAATAAGTATTTGGACACCCATGGAAATGACGATATATACGGTCCTGAGGTACGTCACGGCCTCCGCCAGTATACACCCTGCAGAAAACAGCATTGCCATTAGTGGCATGCAAGATGACGTTCAATACGGAGCTCTCTGATTTGGAGAAAGGTATAATTATCGGGTATCACAAATGTGGACTATCCTTAACGAACATATCTAGCTATCTGAAGTACCCAAAATCGACTGGGGCCTATGTGATTATGAAGTGGAAGGTGATCTGTGATTGTCAGAATGTGCTCCGAGGCGACAGACCAACGAAACTGGGAGATAGAGACCAACGAATGGTGCATAGATAAATTTGGATGAACCACACCCAAACGATGGCTCTCATCCGTGAGGAGTTTCAACAGCACCCGGGAGTATTGTTTCAATTAATACCATTCGTAAGGAAGCACATCTGCGTGGTTTTCATGGTCGTGCTGCTGCCCATAAGCCTTTGATCACAAAGTCCAACCTCGCTGTGCGCTTAATGTGGTGCAAAGCATGTAGAAATTGGACCGTAGATCAGTGGAAACGGGTTCTTTGGAGCGATGAATCAAGGTTCACCCTTTATCGTTCGGACGGCAGGGTCTGTGTCTGGCGTCTACCTGGAGAATGTCTCCTGACAGCATTCATTGTGCCAACAGTCAAGTTCGGAGGAGGTGGAATTATGGAATGTTTCTCCTGGTATGGACTGGGACCCTTGGTCCCTATTCATGGTAAGCTCAACGTCGGTGCCTGCAGCACTATTTTGGTTGACAATGTGCTTCCTACGTTGTAGGAGTTTGGACAGTGTGTGTGTGTCTGTCTGAGTATATATATAAATATTGATTTTCTCGATGGGGGGGGGCAGGCAATCTTAAGCCCAAAATGAATCCCAAAATTAAAAATGAATACACTGTATTATACATACACACTTTTATGTGAATTCCTTTATAAAAAATAGACACTTTATGGCAATTTTATGACATTTTTTCTTAAAATTTTGCAATCTTTAAATAATCTTTAACGATTGATATGATTGCATTTATTCAGCTTGAACAATAAACAGTTTATAATTTATGCAATTTCATAACATATAATAGAAGTTTTTAAATGACGAATATCATTTTATAACTGTCATTTACTCACGTGACTTTAAAACTAGATTTAAAAAATTATAATTTGCATCACTCATCTAATAGACGTTAACAAATAAATAATTATTATTATAAGAAAATAATTTTAAGACTCTTTTGAAATAAACGTAAATACGAAAATCAAAATACTATAAGCACTGCAGCCTAATCGTTATTTGCTATTCGTTTTTACCGATACATTTATGAAGTAAGTTGTAAGCTAGAGGCTGCTTTTCATATGTATTCCATCCCATCCCATCTGCGATATCAGAATAAGGCGTTTTCTTTTGAAGTCCTTTATGTTATTTTTAAATTCAACTTTATCGTTTTCTATTTTCAAAACATCGCTTTCAAATCTGGCTTGTTGAAATGGTACTGTAAGACATCAAGTACACTTCGCGTATCAAGGACGAGTTTTTCAACAAGCTATTGTTAAGGAATTCAATAGATTACAGAATAAATAAGAATATCCCGCTTCTTACGAGATTGTATTTAATACACTCGACATGTATCATCCTTCTACAAAATAACTTCAAAGACGAAGAAAGAAAATTTTATCTAATGTTATGAGTAGAGAATCCCTGCAAGAAATAATTTATAGCAACCACGGAAAAATTCATAATAATGTATAACCGCAAAATATTCATTTTCTCGTGATGATTCTTTATCTACATTATAGTAAATCTGATATATATTTTTCTATAGCATTTAATTTTTATTGATTCTTTTTTATAAACGAATGCTTATATATCCAGAGGAAATGTTATCTTTACTTCTGGCAATACAAATATTTTAACATTTAACACTAGATTTACCAACAATAGAGATATATGTCGTGTAGTCCTCGTTTTTTATTTGAGTATTAACCTGTGATCAAATGTATAGTGGGATTTTATTTTGATTGCATTGTGTAAAAGAATTTTAGTAGTAAGTTTAACCACAGGTTCTGAGAAACTACAGACATAAGATATTAAAATAAACTAAAAGCTAAATTAAAAGCATCTGAAACTAGCTTAATATAAAAGAATAAATTTATTATAATATTTAAACATCTATGTAGACACAAAGTGATTCTAATTTTCATAAAATATGCTTTATCAACACCTTCTAAATTAGTTCTGACAATAATTTTTCAATACTTAAGTAATTATATAAATATAAGAGAGAGGACCTAATTTCAATTTCAAAATGTATGTAAAAGGGGTTACCTTTGGGGAGTTAAAATGGTGTGCTTGGAACACTGATGGTTGATGGGTATCTATAACTGATCAGGAGTGGGTATCTATAGATCTTCCGTCGGTCTGGTCATTCGCTTCCTCCTGAGGGTTTGGGGTGCTGCCGTGCTATTTGATACAAGAAAACTTCCCGTCGGACTTGACTGGACTCTCGAAAACGTTCCGTCGGACTTTTCTCCTCGTCTGGAATACCGAACACCTTCCCTCGCACTTCCGAAGAAAATCCGCCAGATTTGTCTAGTCTACTCGACTCCCGAACATCTTCGGACTTTCTCCTCGTCTCAACTATCGAACACCTTCTAAATTTTTAGATTTTTCTTATTTTATTAATTTCATCCTTCTCCACTCTTCCTTCTTATCGTCCATTCGGGATAGTTGTAAGAATCTAATTGGTCTGTTTAAACCCCGCCTTGAGACCGCCAACGTGGAAAACCTTCCCCTTCTAATTGGGCACTATTCCTTAGGAACTCATATATAACAACCACAAAGGTAATTCTTATTTAATTCCAAGTACGGAGACGGGATTCTAATCTGGGACTGGGATCAGAATCCCGCCCGAGATCTCAATACAAGACAACAATATCCGTAGAATATAATTTTATGGTCCTCTGTCTTTTTACAAAGATGTGTTGAGGTCGGATTTAGATCCCGAGCATTTTACTTCTTGTATGAAAGAATCAATTATATTACTGATCTAAATCGCCTCATCACAATATACATTAAATTTCAACTGCAAAACCAATCATTTTGTATGGTTTGGTAAATCAATCAATGGAGTCAATTAAACACCAATTAATTTATATCCTATTATAAAATCCGGTAATTCTTATGAATCTATGTATAACTATCTATATAGCTGCATTTTTACATGCTTTTAAATATATCTCTATAACTTACATATCTATCTATCTATCTATCTATCTATATCTATCTATATCTATATATATATATATATATATATATATATATATATATATATATATATATATATATATATATATATATATATATATATATATATATATATATATATATATATATATATATATATATATAATATATATATAATATATATATATATATATATATATATATATAAATATAAATATATATATATATATATATATATATATATATATATATATATATATGTGTGTATATATATATTATATATATATATTATATATATGTATATATATATATATATATGTGTATATATATATATAATATAATATATATATATATATATATATATATATATATATATATATTTATATATATATATAATATTATATATATATATATATATATATAACAATATAGGCATATATGCATTTAATACAATGTATCAAGTGTATTATTTGTGTTATGTATAGCGGACCTTTATGAGACACGGATTAATTGATGACAAGTGAAAATGTGTCAATATAATGGAGGTTTTATAGAAATATTAAGATAATATTATCATTTCCATTTGATATTCTCCATATTCTCATTATTTTATAATTGTGTATAAAATCTATTTTACATAAATTTATCCTCGTATGTATTCTAAGAAATATAGATTTATATTTTTTTAATTGCATGTAACAATATTTAAGAATGAAAATATAAAAAACTTTAAAAAATATGTTAAAATGCACCATTATCCTAATGAAAATACAGAGACAGTAGTTTTTAAACCGATGTTTCGGGTTGAGTGGATCAACATAAAAGCTAATTTTATAGAATGCAATAAGATTGTTACATCTTCATTTCTGTTTTATATTCTTATTAATTGCATTGTTTTTACTACGTCCAAAATGTATGTTAATTAATAATCCATCTTCGTATTTAATTAAGGAATATAGGTTTTGATGCTATAAACATTTATGCAGTTAAATTTTAGAAATGAATACCACATACAGAAAAATCGCTACTTATTCAAATGAAAATAAAGTAACAAAGAAAATAAATGAATAATTTTTTAAAAAGGAACATTCTAAATTATTTCAAAACACACATTCTTCCTTTACACCATCTGTCGAGCATTCTCCATTTTCTTTTAATTAAACATTTCTGAATAGAATGTTATGCAATTATATATATTTTTATCCTTATGAGTTTAATAAGAAAAAAGTATCTGTTATGTGATCGCATTGATAATTTATTTCAACATATATATTTAAATATCCCTCTCGTGAAAAATTAAAATAACTCAGCAGTTGCATGAATTTCCGAGAAATTTCTTCATATCATCAAATTATCTTTTAATGAACGCTTATAAATATGATTATGTACAATGATGCAATCTCACCTAACTTTTTTTATCTGAATTTACTGTGTTTATTAATTTTACTTCACTGAAATTTTAAGATGTAACAGCTTTTAGCATTTTTAAAAAAAATTTTAGTAGAATAAAATTTTAATTGAAATCCTTTTTGTAATTCTTAAAGTTCAGTTTAAAAAGTTTCACATCAATGCTCTAATTAAAAGAAAACTTATGTAACAATTTTTTTACAGTATCGCATTCTTAAATCTAGTATGCTACAGATGAACAATTTTATGTCTTATATGTTGAAAACTGTATAACTTTAAAGTAAAAATAAATAGAACATAATTTCTCTCTTTCGCTCTCTCTCTCCCTCTCTCTCTCTTTCTCTCTCTCTCTCCCCTCTCTCTCCTTCTCCTCTCTCTCTCTCTGCATATATATATATATATATATATATATATATATATATATATATTATATATATATATATATATATATATATATATAATACATATATACATACATATATACATACATATATATATATATATACATATATACATAACATATATACATACATACATATATATATATATATATATATATATATATATATATATATATATATGTATATATATATATAAATATATATATATATATATATATATAAATATATATATATATATATATATATATATATATATAAAATATATATAATATATATATATATATATATATATATATATATATAATACATATATATATAAGCAGATATAGATGATCAAGGTCGTTCGGTGCAGACGGCCCCTGAGCTTCCCGTTTATTGATGATTATTAAGATGCTAAAACATACGGGCTTTGGTTTTAAATTATGTATTAATATTATTATTATTTTGATAAAATGTTTCTATTTGTAATGAAATGTTTATATTTATAAATAAAACTCTTCTGTCCTTAAGTTAACCGAGAATGGTTCACATTCACAATATCATTCGATAGGATTTTTTATTAAAAATCCAGACTTGAACGTGTATTGAGATTATTATAATGTCACTTGAAACCTTTCACTTCTAACATGTCTGTGGCACAGTGGTCAACTCAATAGGCTTCAGTACAAGATGTCAAAGGATTAAATCCCCGTTCAGGTGATGTTGAAATTAAATCTAATCAAAACGGTCCAATTTGTAGTTTATTTAAAGACATTTCACGTTTCCTTTGTTTTATAGCGTTAAATCACGACAACGTCTGTCGGGTCGTCTAGTAAAGATAGAAAAATTTAGTATGGTCTGCACATTTGCTAAGATTTGCAATTATTGAAACTCGTCAATTAAGTAAATATTTTAGAACAACTATTCTTTTTTTAATTGCGCATGTTTATATGTATCTGTGACTGTATATATCGTTTATAATTAAAATCTAAAATTTAAAAAATTTGAAATTTTTATTTATAATTTAGTAATCAAACTTTGAAACATTTTGTGAAATATAACTTGTTTTTATTATTATATCATTAATGAGAATATCTCTGATTAAAAAGAAACATTAAAAAACATATAATTTTTGACGAAGAAATTAGACTGATACACTTATTTGTACTACATTTTCATAAAATGATTTTGTCATACATAGAATACATCCTATACATACATTTTACAATGTATATGAATATTACATATTTAGTTTTTTTCTTCAAAACCAGCCTTTGAAATCTTCAATAAATATTTCTTCTTTCATCTTTTTTTTACTGCACAAAATCATACCTGCGTAAAAAGCTAAACCCTAGGAATAACCAATAAAATAACTCAATTTCCGGGAAGTCTCCGCATATGTTTAATTTTTTGGATGAAAACTGCTTTATTCCCATTGTTTATTCTCCTGACGTACTTTATTTTTCAGTGTTCTCAAAATATTTGACAGTAATAAGAAATATTTGATTTCCGCAGATGCTCTTTTATGATTTCTTTAACTTTCTATGTCTCCCTGTCAAATATTATTTCTTTACTTGCTGTTCTTCCATCTCATCTGAAGATGCATTTCAGACGTAATGAAATGCTGAATATGTTTTATGCATGTGATATTTTGTGTTTTGTCCCCCCATTCTATTTGCAGTTTTCCTTCTGATATCAAATTTTTCAGAAGCACTGAATATTTGACGAAATATTTATCTTCTGTTGGTAAAAGAACATATATAGTCAGAGATAATTTAGAATAGGGAATTTGATTTATAAATCAGCAAGAAGTAAAAAAGGTTGTCAATGTACAATTTGGCATGGCATATTTAGATGATATCCATGATATTACAAAACAATAATTAAGAAATATTAAATATGAAAAAATATCAGATATTTAACTTATAAAAATGACTATAATCGCCATAAATATTTAAGGATAACACTGAAAACCGAAAGAAATACTTCTCTAGAAGATTTAAAAATAAAGTAAAATTTATAAATCAGCAAGAATAAAAATGATTGTCAATGTACAATTTGGCATAGCATAATTAGATGATATCCAGGATTTTGCAGAACAGTAATTAAGAAATATTAAATCTAATGAAATATGAGATATTTAACTTATTGAAATGGCTATAGTCGCCATAAATATTTAAGATAACACTGATAACCGAAAGAAATAATTCTCTAAGAGATTTAAAAATAAAATAAAATTTTAAAAATAAAGTAAAATTTATAAATCATCATGAAGTAAAAATGTTTGTCAATGTACAATTTGGCATGGCATATTTAGATGACATCCAGGATTTTACAGAACAATAATTAAGAAATGTTAAATATAATGAAATATGAGATATTTAACTTATAGAAATGGCTATAGTCGCCATAAATATTTAAGATAATACTGAAAACCGAAA
>CM063508.1:1175701-1215701 GCA_032207245.1 Pardosa pseudoannulata | reverse complement strand
TATTTATTAAAATTACTTGTTTTAAATACAAATGTAATTAACTGTTTGGTTTGTCTATGTTGAAATAGCTACTCTCATATATTTTGTTACAAGGGTCAAAGGAAAGGAAATATGTTTATTTGTGGACTCCTTTCCTTGCAGAGTGCCTTGAAAACTTTAAATTTGGTAGAGGAAATCAGCACCCTATTGGAATACCGTTCGGGAATATGAAAATATCGTTATCAACATTATTTTTTATTTTTATTTTATTTTTTTTAACTTTAGTTTTTGCCTATCAATTGAATTTCAACCGATAGCAAATACCAAAAACAAATATTGTCATTTAGTTTTTAAAGTTTTTTTTTAAAACGTTATTGCAATGGAGTTATAATCAAATACTGATCTCTATTCTCTTAAAAACTAAATACGACCATCAAAAAATTAATCTAAAAGCTAAAATTCAGGAGGGGGATAGCTAACGTAACTACTCGCCATTATCGAAAAGACTGATTTCTTAACTAGAGGAATTAAGGCAATACTAAAAGCAATAAAATGTAAAAATGATGTAAAAAGACATGACTGGGTTGAAAAACAGGTGAAGTATTCAGTGAGATAGCGTGTCTAAGTTGTAAGTTAAAAAGGATAATGGGTGAATGACATGTTAGTTAAAACTGGCGGAGTATCGACCAATGCCCGAATATTCCGAAGTACCACGGAAAGGGTGTTTAATCCTTCCATAAAAATGTTGCATGTAATGAAAAATTGTATAATGTTTAACAGTCTGACAACTATATCTTAAAATATTGTGACAAGTGCAATTAGGGAAATGAATATTTCCAAACTCAAAATTTCATATATATATATATATATATATATATATATATATATATATATATATATATATATATATATTGTGTGTGTGTGTGTGTGTGTATATATATATGTGTATATATATATATGTATATATATATATATATATATATATATATGTGTGTATATATATATATACATATATATATATATATATATATATATATATATATATATATATATATATATATATATATATATATATATATATATATATATATATATATCTTTCTTTATATATACATTTTAAAACTTAAAGTAATGGCTTTGTTTAAAATTCCGAGTGTGTATTACTTTCTTCGACAAGTGACGTTTTATTTAAAAACACTTTAAAAGAAAAAAAGATGTGAATCTTATTCGATTGTTTATTTTGAAAGCTTTTATCTCTGAAGAACTTTTTAATGTTTTCTAGGAAAAGTTTAAAAATAGTTTTGACCTCATTAACACATTTCACTTGCATACGTTAGAGTGATTATGTTATGTAAGCAGACTGGCAGTTAGCATTTTAAAAGATTAAAGTATATTAATCTGCTTTTTATTTATATCCTACCTCTACAAAATATTGATTTTTTTATTTTTAAATTTAAGAGCACATAGTTACTTTCAAGAAAAATAAATTCACAATAACTGCCTATTTTTGATTCAGTATAATGTAAAACATTCTACTGGGTTTAGAAAGAACAATTTCTTCTTCATCTTTAATGGTCTAACTCGTCTAAATGGTTTAAGGTCCTAATTGTTTTACATAAGATGCGACATACGGAATTGGTGTTGTACGCAATAAAAAAACACCAACTTATAAAAATAGAAAATCATAAAATAATCCTCAAAATGAATTTTTAAAAAATAATTTAAAATAATAAATAAATAAATAAAATTATAAATTATATATAAATAAGAAACTAATTTTTGTACCAAACAGAACCTAATTATTCTGCTTATTCTGTATACTCTAATTATATTAATGCTAAAGTATGTAATAATTTACTGCTTTTTCAAAAGATTACACTTTTTTAAATATACGATGACTTGGTAGTATTGAATTATTTTCAATTATAAACGGTCAAGTTCCTCTAAAGGTTTTGTTTACTGCATACAAGCGTATTTTACAACAATTTTAGTTAAATTTAAGGATTATTGTATATTTAGATAAAATTATCATAACTTCCTAATTTTGATTGAATATATTATCGATACAACTGTTCTATTCGGTTTAAAGAGAATTTTTCTAACATCATCAGAAGAGGTTTAATTTTATAAAATAAGTTAGTTGTTTTATGTATGTAACAATAATTTTTTTTTACACAAACATAAAAATTGAAAAATTAGAAGATAACCATCAACAAAGTTTTTAATCTTTACAATTTCGAAGTATTTGCATGAAGTAGAAAGTCCTTGCCTGTGGACACAGTTTATACTGTTATGAACACATATATAAATTAAGAATATTAACCCTCTAAGTGGTTTGCGCGTATAATTCTGAAAAACCGATGATGTCTTTAAAGAGGTTGTCACTTACAGTTTCCAAAACGCTCCGAAAATGGATTTCACGTACAATTCTGCCACTTATTTTCCCCGAGGACTTTTACGGTAGGAGGGTCCAGTCGATTGTTTGAGAAATGCACCCCTCTTAGACTAACATTTATTGAGGATGCACCCCTCTACTCTGAGGCATAAAGACGCTGATAGCTTTTCATGGCTTTGTAAATCTCAATTTCGGAGTATTTCGTTTCGGTAACTGATGTATCTCTAATTGAACTACTTATAGGCTATTTTACTTTTAAATTTCTCAATAAGTTTTAATTGTTTTCAATTATAACATGACAAGTTACACTAAAAATTTAGCTTACAGAAACAAATAAATCTTTTACTTTTATTTAATTGAAGGTTTATAAAACATTTACTAATTAAAAAAATATCAAAATCAGTAAGGGTAATTCATTTTTTTTTATTTCCGCGTATATCTCTTATTATTTCGAAAATTATACTGCTTAAAATGATAAACTGGATAATTTTCCTAAAGTTAAAGCATATTAAGTGACTATTAATTATTTTTAAAGGTTTAGACCATTCTTTTATGTTAAATAAGAAACTAAGAATCTGTTATAAGAATGATTTTATGTTTCTAAACTGCTAAAGATGATACACAAAGTTACAAGTATATTACAAGCATAAAAATACACTGATATTCTTACATATGTATGACGTGTGTGTATTATGTATTTATATTTCTAGTACAGCATAATGTGCCTCCAAAAGACAATCTCCTTTTTTTTTCATTTCAGCGTTAAAAGCAAAAAATACCGTGATTATAACGTCATTTATAACAAAGTAATGAAGTACTGTCAATGGTTTTGTATGAAAGTATTTTAAGTTCACAACAAAAATATTCTATACAACTAACAAGGCATTTGAACATATTTTGCTGTTTTATGGTATATTAAAAACTGTACCCTGCAGTCAAAGTTGTCTTTTATCGATTTTATAAAAAAATTATATGTTTTCCTTATAGAATTTATATGAATGCTTTAAGAAGTTTCTCCAGGCTAGAAACTTCGAATATAATGGCTACGATTGACTTCACATGTTATGTTATTATGTAGAGTGTTATATCCAAAGCACAACTATCATAATAGCTTGCATAAACGGAAGATTAAAAAATATGTATTCAACATGAGCATTTTCTACTAAAAACCGAAGTATTTTTGCACTAAAATATTCCCGATAATAACATGTTCACATAAAGTGCATTCTGTTAAGTAAACGCTTATGTAAAGCGAAAAATGGTTGAAATTTTGCACTTTTAAATTTTATTCAGCATATTTTGTAGACCCAATGTAATATCAAAATATATTACATCTAAATAAAAAGGAGGAACAAGTTTTTTTTAAAAACCAAATTAGTGTTTTTCCAAAAATTTAATATAATCGACTGGCTTCGAATACCATATTTAAAAATTGTAACAATTAAGTAATAAATTATTGTTTCTGTAGCATTTGCATACGTAAAAAGAAAAATGTGTAAAAAAATTATAAATTAATATAAAGGAATTTTTTACATTATACATTTTTTTTCTATTTATTGGAAAAGTTTAATTTTTCATAGTTACTTCTAACGTTCCAATAAATATTTCGAGAAATATTAATACGTATACACACTATAAACTACCCAAAAAGTAATGAAATAAGATCTAAGGTATATTTTGAAAATTATAGGATACATCACTGAAACATCTCATAAGCAAAAATTCAGTTTTTCACTTTAAAAAAAATTCGCATATATTAATTAAACACCTGTAATTTTCAAAACGGAAAGTGACCACGGAACCTTTTATTCTTACCACATATAACTTGGCTGTACCCCTTCGTATTTAGCACACCTAGACTAAAGGTCATAGGACTTTAGGGTGGCCACACAGACAAGCAGTACACTTAAATATCCTTTATTGTATAAACATATGAAATTGTTTATACAATTAATTAGAAAGCTTGACAAAATGTAGATCCTTTTCTGCCGGTAACAGGTGTAGACCCTTTCTGCTTCAACTACTATTCAAGCAGATAAAGTTCATCGTTCCCTAAAATTTCTGGAAACCTGGCCTTAAAAGGAAGAAAAACCTTCTTTTCTTATACTCTGTTTCCTCACATTTACTTACAACTTTGCTTCAAAAAGGAAGAGAAATATTCTGTCCATACATTCTGGTAGTCTATTAATTACGACTTGGCTAACAGAAGTACGCAAAACAAAGTCACCACTGGACTCACCAAAATTTCCCTGTCTCTAGAGGGGTGGACACTTCTCTCTGCAAACGACACCCATTTCCAGAAAACGGAAAAGAAAAAAAAAACCCAAGAGGCCCCGAGAGCTATCTCACTCCCGTTTTTAAAGCTCTCTAAAGTGACATCAGATCATCATGATCTCATTCATTTACTAGGGCTGTCATAGGCTGGAGAGATTACGGGGATTATCGATATGACTCAATATTAATTTGGATATCGATATGACTCAATATTACATCAGGAACTTGACCGCTATTATGCTACAGGGTAAAAACGATAGACTTCATGGCTACACTCCATTGTTACTCCTACCCTATTTGCTTGAAAATAAAGACCGAAAAACAGTTGATCTCCTCCTCGGAAACAAGTCGGCCGTAGTATTTCGAGGCATACGTCTGAAACACCACACCTATATAAATATTACTTAAGGTTAAATCAAAGTCCTATTTTTTATAGCTGTGTGGATATAAAAAGTATAAAAAGTAAAAAATGTAAATAATAATACAGATGTAGGTAATACTTACAAAAGTTGAGGTAGAAGAAAAAATGTTTGAATGAAATAATACAAGTAAAATGATACGTTGATGAATGTGTCACGATTTCTGGTTCTACACTGTCAAGTGTGCCTGGAAGGATCTATTATCACAATGCTTTTATTTCCTATTGTTCTGCTTCTGGAGTATTAGTTACTATCATAAATTACATGTAATAAATTAAGGTAAAAATTAGATAATTAATTTATATATATTTTTTTAAATTTTAAAGTGTTAACAAATATATAGAGGGTCCTAGAGGAAATCTAAATTTCCAACGAATAGATTTTAAGAAACCTGTTTTTAGATCACGACACACACAAATAAATTATTAGGTTAAATTTTCATTACTCTCAAATCTGATTTTCTTATCAAAGTAATACTAGTAACAAAATAGAAAAACGTAATACATACAAACTGCAAGTTGTATTCAAATGACCGAATTTTTTGTTGCAGAGAAAATTTTGTTGCTTACAAGGTTTTCATTGTATCCAGTTAAAAATCTCCAACTGTCTATGTTAAGACACTGAAACATTAAAACAAGTCTATTTTTAAGATAAAATTTTGAATTCAACTATTTACTATTTTAATTTAACTATTAAATCACGATTTCCATCTAATCAAATACAACACTGAACTTGTTGGTTTAAAACAAATATTTTCATTTTTGATAAAGGCAAAAAATATGTTTTATTAATCTAACTTTAAAGCTTTTCAAGTAAATTAATAAAGAATACTTTTAATTATTTACAAATAAATAGTTAGTTACACCTAGCACGGTATTTTAAATTCAACATACTCTACATTACTTTTAGTGGGATTATTAATTTTTGAAAGTACCGAAAGTTATATTCACTGAAGTATCAAATGATAAAGTGGAGTAATGTTTTTACTGAAATATATTAGTTGATATTGAAATTATGATCATGCTCGTTGTGTTTAAAGACATTGCCCACATTTAAATATACTGAAATATATAAAATTGTTTCCATCTTTACTCTATATAGTAAAACAGTAATTAATTTTTGATAGTCAATTTATTGTTTTTCGTAAGTATAAAGAATGATGATAATGTATCTGCAAGAAATGTGTCAGGATTATTGTGAAGAAAAAGTGAAAGCGATTCTCAACTTATATACAAATATATTCACTGAAGTATCAAATGATAAAGTTGAGTAATGTTTTTACTGAAATATATTGGTTGATATTGAAATTACGATCATGCTCATTCAGTTTAAAGTAAATTCCCACATTTAAATATACTGAATATATAAAACTATCTTTAATCTATGTAGTAAAACAGTAATTAATTATTGATAATCAGTTATTGTCTTTCGTAAGTATAAAGAATGATGATAATATATCTGCAGGAAATGTATCAGGATTATTGTGAAGAAAAAGTGATTAATAATATCAGACATTGTCAGTGGTCGAAGAATTACAGACGATTAAGTTAAAATTGTTATTAACGAGAGTTTGGAAAACATTGTATCAAATATTGGTTGATCTGGAATTCGTGTTACAGAATTTGCAAATATGTACATGTAAATAAAGATAAATAAAGATCAATAACAATTACATTTACACAAATGATACGGTTAAGAGCGTGGATAATGATTAAAGTCAAGAAAGTGAAAGTGATTCTCAACTTATATACAAATATATTCACTGAAGTATCAAACGATAAAGTGGAGTAATGTTTTTACTGAAATACATTGGTTGATATTGAATCATGATCATTTAGTTTAAAGTAAATTACCACATTTAAATATAGTGAATATGTAAAATTATTTCCATCTGTACTCTATGTAGTAAAACAGTAATTTATTATTGATAGGCAGTTTATTGTCCTTCGTAAGTATAAAGAATGATGATAATATATCTGCAGGAAATGTATCAGGATTATTGTGAAGAAAAAGTGATTAATAATATCAGACATTGTCAGTGGTCGAAGAATTGCAGAAGATTAAGTTAAAATTGTTAATAACGAGAGTTTGGAAAACGCCTGTATCAAATGTTGGTTGATCTGCAATTCGTGTTACAGATTTTAAAAATATGTACATGTAAATAATGATGGACAAAGATCAATAACAGTTACATTTATACGAATGATGAGGTTAAAATGGTAGATAATGAGAAAGGGAAAATGATTCAATTTATATACAAATTTAAAGAATTACTTCATCCGTATTATTAGCTGCGAATTACTAACCTGCACGCATAGACAATTAAAGGCATATATTTACAGTATTAATTTGTAATAGGGTAAATGTTTAAATCCTAAGAATTTAGAAAATTAAAATAATGTTAATTATAATATATTGTTTCAAATTTTATGATTTCTAATATTATATGTTTAAATAATTTCTTTTATCTAATTTGTTAACTTTTAAATTGATTTTCTCACTTAGATTTACAAACATTTCTACATTTTTCTTTTAAATAAACATACATTACAGTGTCTGTCTAGCCTGTTTCAAATTCATTTGGATCATTTAAAGTCAAATTCAATTGAATTAATTCAATCAATATAATGAATACTTTTCAGTCTATTCAGAAATGTATAGATGAAAACTGTTTTCAGAGATCGAATTAAATAAGAGTATAATTGGTTGACTTTCACATTTTTTGTAATGTAATTGTAATTTATTTTGAGAAGCACTATGCTTTTTATTTATTATCAACAATTACAAATTTTAACTGCGTTATTAAAATGTTGTTTAATGAAACATCATTTTATATAGTATATGGCATCACCGTGGCTGGCAAAAGAAATGCAAATTTCTGCGTGTGGCCAAGCCCGCTTTCCGCAGCCGTATGCGCTTTAAATACCGGAGTAGAGCCCTCAAGGAGCAAAGCGTTTGCACGTTCCAGCAGTTTTCAATCCGAAGGCAAGCTCTTTCTACTCTCCGGAAGTTCACTCGATCGACAGCACGAGCTTCCTACCTTTAACGCCCTCTACCGATCTAAACCTTCTGTAACGTTATACAGTCTTTATTTTTTTATGTTTATTACGGTTTAAATAAACCTCCTATTAAGTTTGAAGAATCAGCGTGGATTTATTCCTTTATTTTTTATGGAGTCAAGAGGGAGCAGTAACCAGTCGCCATACCTTCATTGGTGACTTCCCTTCAAGTACATCAATGTAATTGTAAATAATAAACAAATAAAATAGAGAAGAAAGGAGATTTTCTGGTGTAATCCACATACATCTAAACAGAACAATGTTAAAACAGTTAAAGCATTACAAATTTACATAAATTATAAAAATATATATAAAGCGAAAATGTATTTGTGGGTTATATCGTGTGACGACTTCAATATTCTCGAGTGAGAGGTAACGTGAAGAATGGATCACAGTCAAGATAAAATTGGAAAATACTTTTATTTTTCGTTAAATACGGCTATATACAAGGGGATGTTAATTCGCAAATCATGTAGCTGCAAAATAGGGTTGCCTGTATAACTTCCTCACGACGATACCAGTCGAAAGGAAAAGAGATTGAATAATCTCATACAAGTGGGGAGGCTTTTCCAGCGTGCAGTTGAAACCCAATTTATCCCCCGTCCGGTATCAGAGACTCTGCCGCTCCCTCTATGAGCGGACTTTACGAATCTCCCGAACTAGAAAGCTGGCTCCGGTAACAAAACACGAAAGCCTCCACGAGGTCAAAGCACCTACGTAATAAATGTCGAAAAGCCCTCAGTCTCAAAATTGTAGGCTTTTTATACCCGGGGGTCAGTTACTGTCCTGCCAACTGTTTTTTGGGTCAGTTAAGATCCCACTTACTTGAGAACTCCAGCTAAGGTTACAGTTAGATTGTTTTGCTGAATTCTCCTTCGCTGGCTGTCCCGATTCATTCAATTCCCGATGATTGATTAACATGATCCATCAGGGCGTAACGTTTATTCAACCGATTGTCAAGATCCCAGACTCTGCGAAGCCACGCTATTGTCCTGGTAAACAGGTGGGATCCGATCAGCTGCTTTTGCTCGGAACAAAGGAGATTCTTCACAATCGCGTCTATGTAAAATACGAAAATAAAATTATAACATATAAATTAAAAACTAATATTTATAAAGTTTTATTATATATAAAAATAAGTTTATAAATTGCATAAGTATACATAGTTTTTTTAAATTTAACGATGTTTAATTTCACTTTCTTTTTAATAAAGATTTCTGAGTCTCTTAAATTTATTATTATTATTATTATTATTATTATTATTATTATTTTATAATCTCCTTATAATCTAAGCATTTTAATTGCGTTAAGAATAGATTTAAAACTTTGCAAATCAACAAATGTTTATTGTAAAAAAATGAAATTCGTGATTTTTAATATTGCATTATTTATATTATTTCATTATATTCAAAAAATTAAATATTTATCTGCCAATAAAAACTACTAGAATAATTTTTTTAAATTATAAAATGCAAAATATATTTAAATTTTACAACGAGGAATCTTTGAATAAAAAAAAGAACTTAACTGATAGATTGGATAAGTAATACTCTACATGAATTGATAACTTAAAACCACCCCACTAATAAAAAAATGGAGCTTTTTCATCACATAATTAAAATATTTTTTACATTACAAATGCTTTATATTTAAAAAAGCAAATGGAATTCAGACGGTAATGAAGATATCGTAGCCATGTCCTAATATTTGAAATATTTCGTGTTATAAAAGTCAAAACGAAACGTATATGATGAGTTTTTAATGATTCCTTTGTCAGTCTGGCTAATACTTGAAATGAATAATGTTTGTAGGACTGCCAAATTATCTCTTAACGATGTGCAGCAACTGAATATACTTAGTTAAATGTGGCAGGACAATGATGAAAGATAATATATTCCGTTGGACTTAGACGATATTATTATGATAAAACATATGTTAGAATTGAAGATTTGCTACTTATTGTAATCACTAAACTTCAGTTCTGTGATGAGTAATCAGATCTGTTGAACAATAGAGCACTGTTATTAAGTAAACCGTTCGCAAAGTAATATACCGAATATATTCTAAAAAAATAAGATAAATAAAATAGAACATAACACACTCATGGATACTATTAGAAGTCCATTATAAGGACGGATATACGTAGTAACTACAAAAACGTAAAATGAAGACAAGTAATAAATGAAAAACTTATATTCACTATATCTTACTAATTATTAGGTATCTCAATATTATAAAAAAATTTATTTTAAAACAAAGACTAAAAGTAGTGTTTTAATGTGCAAGTGAAATGCATTTCGAACATATTGTTCAACGTGTAAATAACTTATACAAATACTAAAATAAATTTACATAAATTTATTAAATTTGCATAAATTTACATAAATTTACTAGTTATTAAATTTAAATACTATGTTCCTGTTTCGAAAAAGGTTACTAAATTTATATAATAATTTATTAGATTATAATTTAAATATAATAATTCTAAAATGTATTAATTAATAAGTATAAATGAATTAAATAATATGTCCTTAATCGTTAAGATTCTTATAACGATAAAAATATAATTTCCCCAAAATGTCTAAGAATTAATGCATTAATATGCAAGTGAAATACATTTTGAACATTATGTTCCATAAGTAAAATTATGTAAATACTAAGATAATTTTTACATACATTTCTTTAAATTAGCATATAACTAGCAATAATGTGCACAGGGATAATTAATGTCTTGTTAATAAATTTAGATAATATGTTTATGTTTCGAAAAAAAAAGTTAATATTGTAAATTGGATATAATATCATGGTTTTTTCTTGGAAACTATGCATCGAAGATGTACAGTGTTCTTCAGACAATTTTTGAGTAATCTTCACAACGAATCTAGCTGTGCAGAGCTTATATGGTCTTGATGGAGAACTCTGTACTATAATTATATTTTTAAGATGTTAATGCTGGTTTTACAATGCACAATCTTTGCTCTTAAGATGTTGCTGTAAACAAAATAGAAATTGCACACCAGAAAAATTTTATGTGTTTAAAATATATAAGAAAAATATTACCTCATTTTTACTCCTGATTAAATTTTGTACCCCTTTTTAATTTTTTATCGTTATTGTAATTGTATTATTAACTTTAGTAGAGTGTAATATTTATCCCAGTGTAATTTTTATATTTTTAATTATTTTAAATTTTTTATCTTTAATTTAATTATTAATAAAGAAAGGGCTTATAAATAATTTTTTTGTAAAATAATTCACATGACTTCATTTTTAAAAATTATGTTAATATTTGATTCATTTCCCTCAACTACGAAGCCCACTATAAATTATTGAAAGAATTGTAATTCATTGGGAATACGGCATCAGTCAAGGAGACCCATTTAACTGTCCATTCTGGTTCGCAAATAATATACATATCTTTTCGGCAAATTTATTTTAATTCCATAATACTTCAGATATGTTAGAATAGTGTATATATTTTTTAATATATATATATATGTATATATATATATGTATGTATGTATATATATATATGTATATATATATATATATATATATATATATATATATATATATATATATATACAGAGAGAGAGAGAGAACTAAGATAAAATGTTACTAATTAAGAAAATAAAACAGTCGTAAACATTAATCTGGTAAATATCATTATAAAAAATCTAATTCATTATAAAATCATTATTAAAAATCTAAATCATTATAAAGTCATTATTAAAAATCTAAATCATTATAAATTCATTATTAAAAAATCTCAATCAATTATAAATCATTATTAAATACCTAAATCATTATAAAATCATTATTAAAAATCTAAATTATTATAAATTCATTATTAAAAATCTAAACTAATTATAAATCATTAATTAAAATCTAAATAATTATAAAATCATTATTAAAAATCTAAATCATTATAAAATAATTATTAAAAATCTAAATCATTATTTAAAATCTAAATCATTATAAAATCAATATTAAAAACCTAAATCATTATAAAATCAATATTAAAAATCTAAATCATTATAGAAACATCATCAAAAATCTAAATCATTATAAAAGCATCATTAAAAATCTAAATCATTATAATATCCTCATTAAAAATCTAAATCATTATAAAATCATTATTAAAAATCTATATAGTTTAAAAATTTATATAGTTGTAAATATTTTATGTTATGAGTATTATGTTTTGCTTCAAGAGACAAAATAGAATTATTACAAAAATAATGTATCTATATATATACACACACACACACACACATATATATATATATATATATATATATATATATATATATATATATATATATATATATATATATATATATATATATATATATGTGTGTATGTGTGTGTGTGTGTGTGTGTAAGTGCGATACAGAAACATCAACTTAACGTAACAAGGCTGTTTGGTTAACGTGTTAAAGTTAGATGATATCATTGTAACATACTGGGATAAAATATACATTTATTTCAAAATAAAATAAAATAAAGTATTATAACTAATATTCTTTAACGCTGAATAGAAAATCAATTTATTAATAGTTATATCACTTGCACATAATTTTATTTTATAAAATGATAATAAATAGCATTCAAGTAAGAAAACCATAAGGACAAAAAGAAAACTAAATCATAATATCTCTTAATTTCGCAAATTTAACATCACTTTAATAAAAAAAAAACTCAATAGAAAAGTATTATAAAGTAACAAACACTCTGTGAATCTGTGATTTTTAGCGACAACACATCAAATAAAAAGACGATTAACCTTGCATTTTCGGTTGTGCAATGTAAATTTTTATCGGACTTCAAGTTTTGAGCTAGATAGCATGACAGGAATGCACTTGAAAGAAAGAAAGAAAATGTACACCAATGAAAAATGGATGAGCAACTGGCAACAATCCATCACCGGAAAAGCGTGAAGAAATCCTTTACTGTGTCTCTCGTGGACTTTTGAAAATCGATTCCTTCCCCTTTTGTTTGCAGTGGCGTCGTACTTCTGATGGGACGCGAATGAAACATATTGTAAGTCATGCGAAAATAAACTTCTGCCCATTGTTAGGAAGTGGTTTGGGAACAGAGTATTTATGGGGGTAAATAAATATTTGAAAAATATGAGTTCATCTTAATTTTTCATATAGAAACGTTTCTTTTTTATGATAACTCGAGTTTCAGATAATAAGACCTTTAGTTTAAGATATATGGAATGTAAAATAAGCTATTCTAGAAACAGAAAAATTGTTTGAATATAAAGACAGAGACGTGTTTCTCTGTTGCACGATGTCATTATTTTTACATGCATGGGTGATTTTCTCAGTTTAAAAGTAACGTAAAGAAGATGATTTATATAAAGCAATATTTTCTCGCGAATTGGGATAAAATTGTTTGTCAATGCAGGAAACTAAAGTCATAGCTCATAGAGAGTATAAAGAATTAAATTATATTTTTTGAAAAATATAATTGAATTGAGAAAACTAAGCACTAAGCCTTTGAGAAAACTAAGCACATTTTTACACTTTAAAATATGCTATTTTGAGTGAAGTACAAAATATATGCAAGCATATCATTTACTATCGTTGCATCTAAGTATTTGCACTAAAAGCTGATCTGATTAAGTGATCGACGAGTGTAAATGTAATAAAGTAATTGTGTTACCACTGAGTGTGAATAAATTTGACTTTTTTTTCTGTAAACCATATGTAACCCTGCTTATATATCAGCAGAATGATTGGAATTGAATCAGGAATATAAAGGTAATCTAGCTTTGGTTGATAGTAAAATGTAATTGCATTGGTAACATTAGGGTTGAACTTTACGTGGCTCACTTTGTGATCAAGTGAAGCTTGCTCCACTATGAGGAAAAGGTGGAGAGCATTCTATAATTCGGTAGGACTTTTTAAAAATGGGCAGACTGGCGTTTTTTTTATTGTTTCTGCTATATCTATTTACCGGACAATGTCTATTAATAATGTCTCTAAGCCGGAAGACGATTATTTTCCATAATGGGTTATCGGAAGTGAAATTAAACATGAGACCACTCACGAAATATGTTACAGTATTGAATCCCAAAAGCAAGAATCTTTTGGCACCAGGAAAGCATTTATACTAGTTCTAACTAGTTCATTTATTCTTCAAGAAATATTCATTGGTTTACTGCAATGACATACACAAGTTGATGAAAATGTACGGTATTGAACATTACACTATTAAATGTAAAATTATATAACTTCCTACAAGATGAGCCTTAAAACCCCTTAATACATACTGGGGGTGTATATGTATACATTCATATAATCCATTTGGTTGAAATGACTTAATCACTCGAGAATGTGTAGAAATTGTTAAGAGGTAGTATAATTTTGTTGGTTTATATATAATAAATGAAACTGATTTACACAAATTGGCTTAATTACAATGTATTTAAAGTTATAGTAATATTATCAGAAAGCTAATGTAAGTACACAAAAAGTTCATGATTTCTACATGAATGGAGCAGTTAGGAAAATAAAAGCCTTGGACTGTGAGAATTTGTCTAGAGCGAAAGCATTTTGTTCCTGTGATTGAAAATATTCTTCTTGAAGTATTCGTAGAACTCACAGAAATTGCTTCCTAGATTACACAAAAAATTATTTCAGTTAATGTATTCAAAAATAGTCATATTTTTACTACGACAGCTCTATACAGAATTTTGAAATATGAATTATAGATTTTCATTAAAATAGTGATTGTTTTCTGAGAATTTTAAAGAATCTGAAAGTATGACTTTTCATTTTTGTAGAAATCTGACTTGACAGTTAAAAATCAATCTCATTTTTGGAATTAGCATCGAAAATTGAATCAGTAACATTTACTATAAGAAACATCTGACAAAAAGTTTGAAAATGCAGCCTAATGATCAGTGAAAGAAAAATAAGAGGGAACAAATATATCAAATAAAATAAATATAAATTGAATAACCATAGCATATATTTATGAGATCAATTATACCTATCTAAAACCTTTATAGCACTTACTAAATTACAGATAAATCATGAATTGCATCAAGATAAATGCAACGTTTCAAACATACAGAGCGTGCATACATAGATTTATAAAAGAAATTGGAAATAAATTTGTATTGTTGACATTTTCTGGAGTTTTATCGGTACGACACCATATAAGAAAAATAATATTAAAATATTGTATAAATAGTTAGACAAATGCACTGAATAAAAGCCTCAACAAGATTGTTTTGAAAATATTTTAAGTATTACTCAATTTATGTGTATATTTTTTACTAAAAGATGTATTTCAATGAAAAAAAGTGTATTGAAAGACGTGGAAAAACAGTCAACAGAAAATTTCTTTTTTTAACAGAAGAAATTCGATATTTATGTAAAAAGAAAATAAAGGTAAATATAAACCTACTCAAATGCAAATATAGACTGGGAAGTTTAAATTTGCATTGCAAGTTCCATATGCATTCCCGGTAATCCTTTTTTGTCTGCTCGCTAAAATAGATCTTTCACGAATGCATGCATTCGTTATGATAAGATATACGGCTCAGTTTCAGATATAAAAAGTGATTTATTTTTATCTGAAGTAAGTTTTCAAAAATTTCATTTCTCTAAAAAATGGAATTGTACTGATTTCATATTTTAGACTTTAGGGATTGTGCTTGATTTTAAATTGTTATTTAAAACAACTATTTTTTTTTAATGTACGTATTTTTATACGGTTGTTATTTATAGTTAAAAAATGATTCATTATTACAGTCTGTATCGGTTATTTGGTCAGCTCAGCGGTGCAGAAAAATCAGACCATGTAAGCGGGTGGCCATATATGCGGAAGAATACAACCCTATTTAATTATGACAGGATTATATTCACCTATCAGAATGTAAGTATTCATAAACAAATAATTATACTTTTAAGAACATTTTAAAAATTAATTTGAGAAGTAAAAACTACATCAAAATATACAATATATTTTTGGGGAAATTTATTAGCTTACCTTATTAATCAAAGTACAGCTCACGTACATACGTACATCCATGTTCAATGTATTTAAAAATAACCAACTATACAAGTTTGCTTCCTTTTGTTGGTTGTTAACACTTAATTTGGTGAAGTCTGCTACACCGGACATTTATATTTATAAGTACTATGTAACATAAGTGTCAGTGTTCGCCACAGGGGGCATTAATTATCTCAAAAATGAAAAGTGATATATTTTTTTGTTTGTTCATTTTACCGAGATCCTAATGTCTATACAAACATGGGAAAATAACAGAAATTAAAATTAAAAAACATTTGAAAAAAACATCTTGTCAAATTAAGGGTTAACACAACTTTTTTCCAGTCCCTAATACCTTTTAAATGCTCATCTACTGCTTCTGAATTATTAAAATAGCACCTGAAGTCATGTACGAGACAGATAATTTCAACCAATAAACAGACAGATGCCCACTTGATATCTGGGTGGACGAGAACTGAGAGAGGTGGAAAACTCCTATGAGTGTAAACAAACATGAAAGGGGGAAAGGGAGGAATAAAAAGGCTTGAATTCAGATCGTGTCTGATTTCGCACTGACTTCTTGAAAAAATGAGTAAAAAAAAAAACGGAAACTCGTTGAAAACATGAAATGGACCATATAACCAGTAACAAGAAAAAGAAAATGACTGTATAAGCGGTGCGCTTTAACACATGTTCCCTATTAAGTTAGACGGGATTTTAGGAAACTGACCATATAAGAGGGGTGACCTTATACTCGGGTGACCATATAGCCGGTACTGACTGTGTAACTACACTTTTCATTCTTTCTCTACGACTTTTTAATGATGATTTAAATATACAATATTTAATTTTATGTGTGTGGAATCACTGATTATTTACATTATCCATGTAATTTCCATTGTTAAAATAGCGTGATAACGATGATATGTAAAATTAAAGAGCACGTTTGGATGAAATAATTTTTGATGTTACGTTTTAATAATAAAAGTCATCATTGTAAAAACTTGAATGGAATATAAATGAATAAATTGATGTATTTTAAATGATACAAAAATCTTTTTTTATAGTTTTTGATCTAACTTTGTTGTTACATCAATCCGGAAGAAGTGAGAGGAAAAAGATGTAAAGGAAATGGAAACCGACTTTAATGCTTCATGATTTATGAGACAACGTTATATTTTTATTATTAATATATTAAATCTTTACCAGGGCTTGATTATCGCTAAATGTCTAATTGTCTAACTAAATGTCTTATTGCCGCCAAACTCTAGTTGTTATAAATTTAAATTCTTCGTCCCAGAAGGATCAAGATGTATTCTAATTTTACAAATATTTATTTACCTTTATAAATGCTCTTCCCAAACCTTTCCCTAACAATGGGCATTGGTTATTTTCATATGACTTGAAAATATATTTCATTCAAGTCTCATCAGAAATGAATCGCCAATGTAAACAAAAGTGGGAAGAAATCGATTTTTAAAAGTCCATAATACACCGAAGAAAAGGATTTCTTCACGATCTACAGTGATGAATTGTTCTTATTCACTTATCCATTTCTCATTGCTTTGCATTAAGTCCTTTCTTTCAAGTGTATTCCTCTCATGTGACCTAGCTAGACATTGTAGGTACGACAATAATTTACATTAAATTGAAAGAAAATGCGAAGTTAATTCTTCAATAGTTTAGTCTTCTTTAAAAATAACAGATCGTCAAAGTGTATCTGATACAAAAAAACTATTGAGTGTTTCCTGTTAAAGGGATGCAAAAATAGGTTTAAAACAAAGTGACCTATTTCAATTTTGCTTTTGTCTTTAAGGTTTTTTAAAAGAAATTTTAAAATAGAGCTAT
Organism: Pardosa pseudoannulata; assembly: GCA_032207245.1. Classification (NCBI taxonomy): domain Eukaryota; kingdom Metazoa; phylum Arthropoda; class Arachnida; order Araneae; family Lycosidae; genus Pardosa; species Pardosa pseudoannulata. Next base: position 1,197,714 of record CM063508.1, on the reverse strand, counting down.
GTTTTACTGATTCATGAAATGCATTAGAAATTTTAGATAGCTAGGATATTTAAAGATTTATATTTATTTTATGAGAACCGCGGTAGATAATTCAGCAAAGGTCGGCCTACTGAACGGTTGTGGGTTTGGAATTCGAAGCCGACCTAAAATCCACTGTGTTCGTTAAAGGTGACTGGGGCAAGTAAAATTTTTACTTGGTCAAAATATCCTCTAAGTTAATATCCTAAGTTCTAATATCCTAAAGTTCTTAAAGGATACCTCTGGAGGTGACAGACAACGCCTGAGGTATTTTATTTGTTCCATGATTTTAATTTACGAAGACCCAGCGGGGGTAATGTTATTCGTGTCTGTAGCATACCTTAAGCTACATGTGCTTCCCGGGTCTTGCTAAATGGGTAGCAGCTTCGCAGCCATGTGCCATAAGAATATATGTGCCGGAATTGTCAGCTGCATTTGAAAAATATATTCACTTTATAATAAGTTAGTTTTGATATTAAAATAGTATTCGCATTGTCTTGGTACCTCACTTAGTAGATGATAAACTTAATCATACATATATTTAATAACGAGAACGACCTTCTCACACGCTTATCTATGTCCACGCTTATTTGTTAAACTAAATCTGTTTAACAAATTATTACAAAAATATTTTTATAATTTTTACAGATTTTATAATTTATACTAGGTCTGTCAAATGGTTCAAAATTATACTTTTACTACTAATCAATAATAATTTCAAAATATTTTTAACTCCGATTTTATGTCACTTGTACATTATATTCGTATGTTAAGTTTTCACTAAATTATTTATCACTAAAATTACTACATCTAGTTGTGATACTTTGACTTATGGGATCTTGTTTCTAAGGAAATATAATTTTAAAAAGTGATTTTTAAAAATATTTAAGCTTCTTTCAATATTTATTAATAATTTCCTTAAAATACATTGTAACCGAAATTTTTAAGCGTACTACGTAAAACTATTACTCATATATATATATATACGTACATATATATATATATATATATATATATATATATATATATATATATATATATATATATATATATATATATACATATATATATATATATATATATATATATATATATATATATATATATATATATATATATATATATATATATATATGTGTGTGTGTGTGTGTGTGTGTGTTTGTGTGTGTGTGTGTATACCATAGCTGAACAGAGGAAGCTTTCGTTTAATATTTAATTCAAGTTGTTTGTGCTTTGTGAGGAAATTTATTTCTAAGAGATTTCTAAAATCGATTTTGAAAGAGAATAAATAATGAAGTAAGCAATAGATTAAATAATCTTTTAGAAAATTGGACTGCAGACTAAATTAGTTATAAAGATTATATACTTGAGGAAACTTGAAATAAATATACACTTTCCTACTTTTTTCCTCTCTATTCAGTTCAGTAGGATTAAAAGTCAAAAAGGGTATTAAATACTTTTTAGTTCTAGGAACTTCTTTTAATATTAACATGCAAGCGGTGGTATAAACATATAAGTAAATAATATATAATTTGAATTTCACGGTATTTGAAGGAATTTTAAACTCGGAAGAAGTGTTAATTTGTAGCTTTATTTCTTTCAGAAAGCAAATCAAAATCTTCTTGAGTATTTTTAGTAAGAAAATTATCTCAATGATCAAGGATTTGTTTAATTTAAATTTTTATAAATTAATTTCTTTAAATTTAAATTTATATGAGGTGTTGTTAGCTATAAAGCCCATGAGTTTAACTAATCGAGTTATTTATAAATTTTACAGAGAAAAATACTAAGTTAAAATATTTATTTTAATTAGTATAGTATTTTAAGTAGTAATATATTTATTATTCACTTTAATTAATAATCATATTAATTATTAGGATGTATTTTTTAATTAATATTTTAGTTAGTAACATTGATTTTAAAAGTTTTATAAAATTTAGTATTAAATTATATATAGAATATAACACATAAAAACTTAAATTGACTGATTAATACATAGCATAATCTTTTTAAGGCAGATAAAAAAGTGTTTGTAGAATGTTTTTTGTTTATTTGGCGAAATGAGGTATCATTTTTAGAAAAAGGTAGATTCTATATGATAAGAACAATATACCAAGATTTTTAAAAATCTACTATTATTTATAACTTTCTCATTTGGATGGTGTTTTATTATTTAACTCACTAAAATCTTGACACATTACATCGTATGTTATGAAATTTCACTGTATAGTGCTGTTTTTTCCATTTTATGAAATCTAACTATCTTATTCGGAAATTTTTTTTTATAAATGGAATGGTCCCTTCTCTTGCTCACTGCAATAAAAATTAAAATATTAAAATTATTCTGAATGATAGTGTTGAATTATAAATTTCATTGACTTATTGAACCTATAAAATGGTGTCATGGTAATTTTTCATTTTGCTTGGTACAAATCTCGCCATGCAGACTATTGGCATCAAACAATCATTATTAATATTTGTCACTATTAACATTATTACCTATTAGAAAAAAGTGACACTGGTTCCAAAAATGAGAAGTGAGAAATGATTCCAAAACTGGCCAAAAAAGCGTGCATATTTTCATGTGTTGTTGTATCTGATAACACTTAGTCAAATGAAGCACGATTAAACCATATTCTAATCATATTAAGGCAAGCCCTTTGATTTTTAATGATCGCCGCTAGGGTGAAAGTACGACTTTAACTGAAGTGGTTTCTCGTAATTTTGAAGTAGGTCCTTAGGCTTGGCCTACTACCCCAGAGGTATTGATTGAGAACATGGAGAACATTGGGACCACGAACCTATCTTACGTGCCCCAGTCACTTTAAACGAACTCGGCGGATATTAGGCCGGCTCGTTCTCCGAACCCACAACTCTCCATTTAAGAGATTGTCCTTTGCTTTCAATTTTGCATATACTTTATAAAAGCAATTTTTACATGCATTGTACATGGAAGTCTTTATAATTAAATAGATTTTTTTCATATTTATAAAAGCATTGTTCTATCTGTATTGTTATCTAAAATACAATATTATATTTGATGAAATTCCCGCCGGTAAAAAGCCTTTTTGTCATGTTCTACGAGAAATAAAAAGAAATTCGGGTGTGAGAAGTGGCACCGGAGGGAGATAATGTCCTAAACTGTAACAGTCAAAATCATTACAAATGTGCATTAAAATAAACGAATGTTTATCAACAGAAGTATTTTGTGTGTGATTACATTCAACAATATTTAAGAAATATAAAAAAAGTATTATAGTTTACGGCTAGAATACTTTGGTTATATTAAATAACAGAAATTTTTTTATGGTTATATAGGAAACAACCTAAAATTTTCTGTAAAATCGATTATCTGATTTGTCCTTGTAATTTGAAAGGATGTAGAAATACGTAGAATCAGCTAAAAATCAGCTAAACTTTAGAATATTTTGTAGCAGAATCTAAAATATCGCGGTTATATTTTTTAAAACCGAAATTGATTTTAGAAACAGAACTATGTCTACTGATGTCACATCAGTAAACAAACTTTATTTTTTAAATCTTATTTTCAATTATCTTAAAATATCATGCGTGTGATTTCAACAGCATTTTTTTCATGCTTTAGAAACACAATCAACTGCGATTAACTTTACTGTCGTTACAACGAATTTTATTAGCATAATAAAGCTTCATAATTTTTCATGATTACAGCAAATAACAGTGCTCACAAAAAGTCGGAGTAGAAACACCATATTTAATATTCTATGAAAAAAGGCCATGAATCCTGACACAAAAAATGATCTATATATCATTTATTCTTTCTCTAAATCGAAAAGAAAATGACATTTCTTTAAAAAAAATCTCCGAAAATAACTTGTCAGGGCTGAAAAAAAAATGTTGTCATTTTTCACGCAGATTGAAATATAGTGTAAGTACTAAAGTACATCCTATTCTTCCTGAAAACGTGACAGGTCCACAGAAAAAATTTTTTAATATATCAGCAGTGAAGGAAGATGATTTTTTTTTCTCGTGGGATGTCTACCACATTTCCTGACGTACATTTTAAGATAAGCATCTTTATTTGCTAAGTATGAGAGTAAAATGCATTTAAAATGCGTTAAACTGAAAATCAACAGTAAAAAGCTTCAAGAATAAATTTTCTCTCCTGTTATATAAATTATAGTGTTGGCACAGTATTTCGAAAGAAATTTGAAATTAAAATTTTGAAACTTTGGCATTTATTGTTTTATTAATTAACTTACAATAGGCATGCTTATAAACAATCATGTACGGTTATATATCAGTGCTTATCACAGATTTGCTATTTTTACTAATGCGTTTGAGGGAGCAAAGGACGTGGGCCAGAGGCCACACAAATTAAGGCAAGGGGTGCTCGTTTCTTTTTTGACGAGCACCACTCAGGTGGTAGAGTGGAGTAGCAAAATTGGGTCCTCGTAATTTAAGCAAGTACCAAGCAGAAGACCTCATAGCTTGGTCTGCCACCTCCACAGGTATCGTTTGTAATCTTGGAGGACATATATTACATGTTCCAGTCATTATTAAGAAACTCTGCTGATTTTAGGCTTACTCTAACTCAGAACCCGAAACCTGTTAGGTAAGAGACCGCTGTCTTTGCCTACTAACATTTCTATATTTAAACAGTTTTGTAATAGCGTATTTAGTTTTGTTGGGTTTGGAGAGCTACGGCCTACTGTTTTACAACACGAGGGTTAATGAGACCAAGACCAACTGTTGAATGTTGATTCCGAATGGCTAAGAACATCCATACTATCAGTGGTAACACCAGTACCGAAGAGCAATGCTCTACCATTTGGCATCGTCTTCTCGCATTTGTAACCAGTACAATTTTTTTAATCTAAAGCTAAGACCAACGGAAATTACTCAAGTCCAGGTGCCTAAAATAAGTTAGTAATCACAATGTCCTCCAAGGTTTAAAACTCTACATCTGAATGAGTCATACTAAGCCTGAGAAGGTGTGTGGTATAATAAAGGTTTATTCTTGTCCCTTCATTACATATTCCCCTCGTGTGTTGTATATTTGGACCTAAATTTTGCGTCTTCTTTTTTGCATATTGCCCCTTGTTAATATCTCACAAATTTTATTAATTTTTGATTTATTGCAGAATGATGGTCATCAAATTTTGGACATCTACAGGTATTGTCTGTTAAAATAAAACAATGACATTGTTTGAAACCATGTAAAAGAAATATTTATATTGCTTTTAAGAAAATATTTTTGAAAAGTATATTTAATAAGCTTCTAATTTATACAAAGTCACATTTTTAATTTTTTTCCTTAATATTACTAACAATGTTATTCATTACAAAAAATGTTATTTTAATAATGTCCAACGATGTCTTTCAATATTCGCAAAAAGAAATACCATTTTCTGACATAAAATAGTATCTTTTGCTTCAGCATAACGTGTAATAATATATAACTTGAATGTGAACAGAAATAAATTAATTCATTAACAGAATTGTGAACAGAAATAAATTAAATTAAAACAAAGCAACGCAATGAGTATTCTGACTAATTGTAATTTTTGCAATTATTCGAAAGGTGAAATAAACAAAGTAGAACTGGACTACTACAGATTTCTGTACTGATTAAAAAAACCCTCGATAATACTAATTTTAAACCTATAGCTTCTAAACAAGCTTTACTTAAAGAAGAAGAAAATAAATTAGTTTTCATGGTAAAGTTACTACAGGATGAATTCACCAAGGTAAATATTAAACAACATTGTTAAATATAAAGAAAATTATATTGAGGTATATCTTAGGAATTTTTCAAACATTGCTAATTATAAAAAAATAAGTATAGTAAAAATTATCTTTGAAATCTCGATCAATATTGCTGATATCAATTTGGAGAGAGGAGGTCAATTAGATGTTGTAATTTTGATTCTGACCGATATATTTATGGTACTGGGAAAGACAGAACTGTAAGAGTAACTAGTTTAAATATGAAAGCGGTAAATCATGAAATTCAACTTGGATAAAATAGTAATGGAATTGAGTGTAATATATGTCTTTCTGTTATTTCTATCATTTGTGATAAGAGATACATTGATAATTTTACTGCATTCTTAAAGAAATTTCTAGACTAGAATTCATGTCAGCGGTAACCGGAACTAAAATACCAAAATGACGTAAATTACATTCAGTGGTTGTGAATAAGTTAAGATCACGATTCTTTCATAATATCTATCTGACTCAAATAACAAGTAAAAAAATTTGTTCTCGATTGCCACTACTGAAATTAATAAAATATTCGACTTTGATAAATTATTTAGTTTGTTTAGATATAAATTTTAAAATATAATTATGAGAGTTAAAATAAGAAAGAACGTTCATCACAAGTACAATTCATTTTTGCCGTTGTTGTAGGTTAATATTTTATAATATATTTCTTTAATAAAACGATTAATCAGCTACATTCACACTTATAAAATAATTCTGTATTGCAGCTGTATTGAATATTTTTAATTCATTCTAACTCACTTTTCTTTGTGTTATATGCAAGCTATATCGTTGTCAGAATAAAGAATGTGAGTATTATATAATTTATATGAGAATAACATGGTTCTGTTTAGGAACGGTGTGAGATTTGGCCTAAATAAAACCTCATAAAAATTAAAATAGACACCATACTCATTTTGTGTCAGACGTATTTTTCTCTCAATTTTTCTGCCATGTTCTTTCTTGACGCTTCATTGTACTTCAAAATATTAGTTTTTTTGCATATGTATCGTCTACGTCATGTCATTCAAGTTAAAAGGCTAGAATAACTATTAGATGCTTAAATATAATTTTTTATAGTTTGCTAAGATCATCTTCAGTTTAGAATGATCAATCCCACAGATGTAGGTAGAATGGTTTTTAACTCAGAAATTAGAAGCTGTATAAGAATCATATATAAACAGTTTATTATTGACATTATGATAGAATACATCAAGGATTTTTGGTCAAACCTCCAAACAGGTTATCAGAAAATTGGATTTGAGTTAAACTGTCACAAACGGATCTAGTGTTGACGAAACCTTTCATGTTATTCCATGTAACAGCCAAATCCGTGTGTGTAAACAAACATAGAGGCTTTCATATAAGTAGTAGCTTTTCTAAAGTTTTTACATTTAAACAAAAATAAAATAAAAACTTTCAAAACAAGTATTTTTTTTTGTTTGTTTTCAATACTGTGTACTTGCGAAAATTGTGAAATATTCTAACTAGCTTCTATAATGTTATATTATTAGAGAAAGGTCAAAACTAAGTGGTAACAAGTCTAAAAGCACTTAAATGCAAAATACAACCGCAAAATAAAATATTAGTTAGAATATCTGAAATGCGTATTTTTATTTTTATGATACCATATACATTAATAATCTCAGTGCATTCTGAAACAATTTGTAGAACTGTTATGTCAAGTCAATGAAAACAAGGAATACAATACTGAAATGACGTGAATTCAAGTGAGAGATAATCAATATGTTAAAATCCCTAAACTTCTTTTAAGATTTTGTTATTAACATTATACTAGAACTAATCAAGAATGTTTTCCTAAACGTCCAATATATATATATATATATATATATATATATATATATATATATATATATATATATATATATATATATATATATATATATATATTCAAAATAGTTAATATTTAAAAAGCAACAAAGATCAGACACTTAGTTATCAATCTATTGAGATCATGATTCTTAAATAAGGAATTTATTATGACATTATACTAGACCTAATCAAATATTTTTGTTCATTCAAGAATTTTTTCGAAAAATCAGATTTGAATTCAAACTGAGTTTATTTTGAGTTTGAGCAAATATTACCAGGACCTTTCATTCAAACCTGTATAAATCAAATTATGTAACAGAATACTTTTGTTATTCATCTTCATATATAAATATTAAACCGAGACAATTGTGTTCATCACTGGCTTAGAAAATAAAAATATATAATTCCTACAGCAAAAATGTTGAATCATTTTAATCACACTTTAAATATTTTATCAAACAGAAAATGTAGTTTCCTTTTGGAAACACACACAATTGTCTGGAAACTATTATCTTCGAATGTAGTTTCTTTCAGCAAGATTTTCGTTTTACGAATTTGTAAAGAACATAAAATTAAATTTTTCTCAGTCAGCGATATCACAAAGAACTGTGTCATTATGTTGGAAAAATGAACAAAGTTTCCTCTCTTTTTATATTCCCTCTTTAATCCCTTTTCCCTTGCTAAACATGACAGATTAACTTGCTCGCACAGTGGAATGAAAAGTTGTAACTTTTCCCTCCAACGTTATTAAAGTATCTTGAAATTCACTTTCTTGTTAATATTTTAATGTAGCAAGAATCTAAATCTACATTGTTGAAGAAAGAAAAGTAAAACGTATACATAAGCTTCAAGTGTAATGCAAATAGTGAAAAATTTTGAGAAGAGGAAAACATATCTTTAAGTATTTATTAATTGGATCTTTAAATTTATGACGTTAAAACAATTTTCCTTCAAATGATATGCAAACATTTTAAAGATATCATTTTACGGACCGGAAACTGAAGGTGTACTGTATAACCCTTTGAAGGGCACTGGTATATATAATATACCAGTTGTTAAAATTTTTTCTCTGATTTATATAAGAACAAAGTTTTTGATTTTGAATTTTTTGAGGCATTAAACTATCGGCACTTAATTTGTTTCTTTCTTATAATTATTCCTGTTAAAAAATGCCTTAAGAGTCAGGCTATATGAGAACCAGATTCTAAAAGCAAAAATAATATTTTCCAAAGTTAAGACTTTAAAATAAAAGTACCTATTCAAAACTTAATTTACAAATTTCTTATCTATTTGATTTATACACATTTTAATAAAAATTCTTAATTATTTTTCCAATTTTATTAAAAAATATGTCAATTTCATGCTGTTCTATGGGAGGTGATTACGTAATCGAATTTCCCCTTGCTTATTCCTCAAGTAATATAATTTATTATTCATATACTTCATATTTAAAAGTTCCATACACAACATTTATAAACTAATTATATCAAAAACCAGATTCTATGGATGCCCTTCAAAGGGATAAGAGATTAAATAATAAAATCTCTCTTTCTTTAATAAAATATTATAAGGTTGAACAGAAGAAAATTTTTAGTTATTTTAATTCTGATGTTAACCCTTTAAAGATCACTATTCTAAATTCTTTGGGATTAAATGAAGTTATTTTATAAATGGTATCTATGAACTTTATAAATGTCAATGCATATGTTTTTACATATTTTGAGGGAGGTGGAATTTGAGGGGTGGTTAAAGTGCAAAATCCAGCCCCTTGTAGAGAGAAAATGCTTTTTTAAAGGTTTAATTATACTGCGGGAACAATGATTGTTATCTAAAGGGTATGATAAAGAAAAACAAACCAATTTACAGTCGAACGATAGCCATATGGTACAGCGCTACTTTTAGGTACCGGAATTCATGGGTTAAAATCCCACTGAAAGTATGGATGATGGTAGCAATTCGGAATCTGCCTTAAGCTGTAGGTCTCGGTCTTATTCACACTCGTGTTGAAAGACAGTAGACCGTACTAAACATAAACAATTTATAAGTGTTGTTTGAATAGACATTTATTTGGGTTTATAAGTGAACAAATCATATTACTGACTTTTCCAAATAAGGTAAATTTAACCACGTATATTTCATATGAAGTATAGAGCTCTTGTATACTCTCTGTTGTGAATTGGAAATGGCATAAACATTGAAAACCTAAAAGTCTATCCTATGTCTTTCAAAAGCAGAGAAAGAATTTAACAGGTGGTTTTGCTCCGAAACCACTGTCCGTTAAAGGATTAAAAGCAAAACATATTCTTACCATCACATGCAATACTAATTCAGTTGATATTAAAATTAATTCGAACAATGGCTGATTGGTAGGGCGCTACTCTTCAGTGCTAGATTTCGAGAATTCAAATAACGGTGATGGCATGGTTGTTCATAGCCGTTCGTATCGTCTATAAACAGTAGGTCCCGGTCGCATTATCCTTCGTGTAGCAAATATGTTGTCTTTACTATAGCTTGGTACAAAAATCAAATCGTATTTCTAATTAAGCAAAATAATATTTTAAGAAATTTTACTCTTAATTTATAAAACAGAAGTAAGTTCTAACTTGTATAATTTTAATACATTTTACAGAGAAAAAAAATTATGAAATTTATTGGCTTAGTTAACAAAAAGATCTTTAAATAATACTCTAACAGTTATTATTGCCAAGATATTTCGAAAACATTTCTGTTTTTTTCTGTCTGTTTAAAAACACGAATAAGAAATATATGTGACTGTTGCGTAAAAAGTCAGCGATATATAAGATAAATGGATAGCAGTTATGCATTACTTCACTTAAAATTACGCTTAGCCCTAAATATCACTTTTACTCCAAACTATCCTTTAAGCCTCTCATTATTTACTGCACAACTTCTTTGTAAGGTTCATAAATATTTTATAACTCTTAAAAGACTTAAATGGAGGCTTCATGAATTTTGTATCGTCTTTTAATGAAGTCATATTTGAATAAAATGTAGATAAATAATATCCGAAAATAAATGAAAATTGCCCTTTCAAACAAAAACAACATTTTAATGTTCAGTAAAAAAAAGGGAGAAGTCTCAATAAATATTTTTTTAAAACCTAGGTACATATACATTAAAATTTTTTGAACGGAAATTTAGTTTTTTCTTCTCAATTTTAGCATTTGTAACTTTTAGATTTTTACATATTGTTCTCGTAAGCATACTCGGATATTTTCATTTTATAGTAAAAAATGTGATTATATTTTTATGTTTAATATTTGCTGCCAATGTTTCAAAGTTTAGTAACATCAATAGAAATTCAAATTGAATGCATATAAAATGATACATTTTAATGTTTATTACAGAATAAGCTTATCTAAGCTATTACTTCAGTAAAAATATATGATTAAGATATATAATTTGTTCAAACGTAATTTTATTCAGTGTTATATATAGAGTACAATATTAATACAATCTCTATTTCTTTAATTTATATATATATATATATATATATATATATGTGTGTGTGTGTGTGTGTGTGTGTATATATATATGTATTATATATATATGTTATAGGTCTAAAAAGATGTGTGTATATTATATATATATATAAAAAATTCAGGAAGTTGGAAATTATGTAAGTTAAAAACGATTCTAAAAAGAGAACTCTTTTATAATAATAAAATAAATGAAAAAGACCCCCGATCGCGTAAGTTTCAGGATAATTCGGTCCGGCGGAAGCATTTCTCATCTATTTTGATGAGCTTGCAAACAGATAAGTTGGATTTGTCGCTTGGACATGGAGCGGTCAACACCTTCACGTATAGCTCCGCCACGAACATTGAAAATGGCGTAAGTTGCTTTCCCTAAGAACGATGAGTTAATAAAACTTATTATTATCAACTGTTGTCAATTCGCCTTAACTCTGCACCACAACTTGTGTCATATATATATATATATATATATATCATGCTTTGTCCATTTAGATGTAATATGACTTCTCATTAAAAGATAGTTACTAGTCTCGTGAGATTGTACCAATCAAGAATACCCATATAGGATAAGTTTTCGGGCTCTTTATGTAGATAGTAAATCTGGACCACAAATAAAGTGAGTCAATCCAAGTAGAGTGAAGGTACATAGGAAACAGAAATTCATTTGATGGAGTCCCAGCCTTTTTTTATTATTTGATATTATGCAACTATTTATTAATATTATACAATTTAATTTATTTTATTTTATCATTTCTGCCATGATCATATAGTGGCTAACGAAGCTTTTCTTCAAGATTGAGTTTCGTTGGTTAAGAAAGTAAGCCCAGGAACTTCGAAGTAAAACCGAAAATGGCGAGAGTACTTAGGCTGGCAAAAGATTGAGGTGGACTCCAAGGGAAAATTTGTACCAAGAGAAAAAATTTCGTCTGAGAGGTTCCTAAAAATTTTCTCTCTCTCTTCTCTAAAAAGAGAAAAAATCTTTGCCTGAGCTCACGCTGAAAGCTCCTAAAACACAGACAGCAAGTGGGTTGCGTAAGGTTCCAGTGGCTCTGACCACTGATAAGCCGAGGCAAGGAGTGCGGAGAACAAAAGGCTATTTGTATGGAGGCTCATTTAATGAGGTGAAAATATGCCAGTTGCAATGCGGTGCAGAATTCAGCAACACACCACAACCCTGTACTTTCGAAAAAGAGCGTATGTCAGCAAAACCAAAACATATTGCTGTGAAAAAATTCAGAATACTATTATAGCAAATTATGACAGAAAGCCTTAAGATCTGTGGATACAGATGGCTAGAATTGAAAGTTCGGTCCGAACTTTAATCCCAAACCGAGGGCGGCTCTGTTTGAAGAGAATGACTGCTGTCATAAGAAAACAGTTAGATCTGCACTGTTAAGGAGCAATAGGCGAAAAGGAATAAGCAAAATGTAAGTCCAAATATACAACAAACTAGGGAAATATTAATAAAGGGACATAAATAATATTGAAAACTTGAAGGACATTGTGATTAGTAATCTATTTTATGTACTCCAGCTGACAATAATGAACGCTATGGTTATAATGGCTGCTCGAGCCTACCACAATGTAATCCTTAGGTTACAACATCATGTATTTAACCCCGGCTGATGTGTTTTGCCTTAAGTCCTTACGAATATCCTTACGAAACTGCCTGAAAAGTTACAGACTATACATTATCAGTGTCAAATATTGACCACTGACTTTTATTATAAGTTGGTATTTTTAGGAAATGCTACAGGATATAGTTACCTATTAATTTTCTTTAAAGAACAAGTGAAGCTAGGTCTTAGTTCTTAAAAATAATTCAATGTAAGTTATATTTTAATACTGAGAATAAATAATGCTGTGACTTATAAGGCTGTTATAAATCTATTATAAATTAATTTTTAATTAAATAAATACTATCTGGTACAATTTCGTCCAATTTACAATCTATTTATTGATCTGTGTAGACTGCATACCAACTAATTACTTTGATTTCTTAACTCTGAGTTTAGAATTTATAAAGAAACGATACTGGATATGGATTTTCAATTACGATAAATACCTATCAGAGAACTTTCTTTTTCAAATAATACAATGTTTATTATATTTTCTGCATCATTTCAATTTATTTAAGCATTTCTAACTCGATAATGCATACAATATTTTAAAATAAGAACAACCAGTTTCTACATAACTATAGTAATAGACACAATCCATAGTTCTGGAAGAGGAATATATAAAAATGACCTTAAATCCTACGCATCTCGTCTAATGCGTCTAAGTCTAATGTGCTTAAATCTAATGCATCTCTATCATTTATTCTTATTCAATACCAAATTGAATAAATTTGATGACCGATTTTTAGTACTTTGAAATAAGAATATAAGACAAATATGAGGTTTCAGTGCACTAAAATATTCATTTAATTGTAAAATGAATTTTTATTATGAAAGGTATGCTGAGATTATTTTTTTATGCTGAATAAGAAATAATTTCATATTGTTGGTTGGATTCTCACATTTCCCAGGTTCTGTTACAATTAAAGTGAACAAAAAATGCATAAATGTATAAATTTTATAAATGTGATGTTTAGAGTCGTTTCTCTTTAAAAGTGATTCATTTTTTTTGGAAAATAATAGTAAATAATAATAATAAATACAATCTATTATGAGAGTTTATCTATAGATATATCATCAATCTATAGAATATGCAATACATTCATATTTTTATATGCAGCCAACTTTTTAATGCATATATAAATTTATATTTGGTTATATATTGAATTATATAATGCTATAAATATTCAAACCTTTCGAAGTGTACATAAAGTGTACTAAAGCTTATTTTATTCTCTTATATATTATGCAACATTTATTTAATTGTAATTTGTCAAAGGAATGTGCTGTTATATTCAGCAACAATATATTTTATCTATAGAGTTTAAGTAATATTTTATATGCGACCTTTCTCTCATAGTAGCATTTTATATGAAACAGTAACTTAATATTATCTATTAGTATTTTAACATTATATATGAAGACAAAAACATTAAATACTAAATAGATAATTCCAAAATTCTTTGATTATTTATTTTGATAATAAATTAATCTTTTTGACATTGGAATGCATTAAATAAATATGCAATAATAAGAAATTTTGCATTAATTTAAAATTAAACACAGGCCAACGAAAGATCATCGATCAAGCCCCTTTTTGATAAAAATACATAGGATTCCTCACGTGTTATTAATGGTTTATTTTCTTAAGCTCTTTCAGACTTAGGGTCGTCATGTTTTCTTGAAATAAATGAATTTTGGATTTGCTTAGAAGGCTTCCTCAAACGTTTGTAATTTATTTGCAAATGTTTCATATGTCACTTACGAGAACATTAAAATTAATTTCCTTGTATTATTCTGCAACAAGTTTTCTTTGTGTGCTATTATTTCGCCTCAAGATTGATTGCGTTACTTTGGAACTTTATTCTCCCATGTTGAAAAAGGACAAAGGTGATTAAAGTTCGGCAATCAATGAAAGCATGCAGTCGGTGAAATTTTGTAGATGGTTCTTAAAGATAAAGAATTTTTTTCTATAATATTTTCTCTAATGATATATAGACATTCCAACTTTTAAAAATTATCTTATAATTAATATAACAAACAACACATGCACATTTTATCAGTGATATCTTTGTAATAATACCCACACAAAGAACTTGCTTGGAAAAGACATTTTTCTTTTTCACCCTTTAAAAACAAATATCACTGTTTTAAAATAAATTCAACTAATAAATTACAACCACGCCATTTAAGAATTTTAACATTCAAATATTTATTTTTTGTGTAATATAAATATTTCAATCCATTCATATTAATTTTTTTTAATTTCTTCATTTAAAATTATTTGACCTTATTAAATTTGGGTCAGTACGGCTAATATATTTTTATTTGTTATGTATATTTTTATAAGTATTAATTAGACTGGAATGTGAAGTTTAATGTCAGTTGAGAAATACTGCAAATATGTAGGTCAGTAGCACAATTTTTTTTCATTGACTATGTCGATTAGGCCATCATTCTACTGTTTACTTAAAACAGTATAAAAATGTTTAAATGAATGTATTCAAATTTGAACTATGTCATCTGTGATCTTAAATAAACTATAATAATTCTATTCAAAACAAATGAAATGATACAATATTTTTCTCTAATATTTTTCAAGATTGTTTAATGCAAAAATTAATATATTTTTTTAATCTGAAAGGGCTTTTATAAATGAAAATAACTTTTTTGTGTGAAACTAGAATGAGAATGAAAAGGTTTTAATAGGGCTACTTTTAAAATATATAGTGATGAATAACTTATCAACTAATTAACTCTTTTCTTCCGTACCGGATTTCGTGTTTTGAAATTTCACTCCTGGCATGGGTATTCTTGGCTTTCGGCATAAGCTTTAAGCAGTTAGTCCGAGTCTCATTAGACCTCGTACATCAAAACAGTTGGCCGTATCACTCTAAACTAAATCAATCAATTATTTAAGGCTGATTTCAAAACAATAATCAATACAGTTCCGATGAATCGGTATTGATATAATATTATAACTTTTAAAAAATTTCTCTACGTATTTATTATTATTTTATTAATGTTTTAAAAGTTTTGTTTACAGCCAAGATTCATTAAATTAATCAAGAGTTTTGTTTATGGGTATTTGATTTCACATGTTGTGTACCAAGCCACCTATTGGGTATTGATATAATATTTGTAATCTATATTCTTTATATACAAATTTATAGTGTTATTAATTATGTTTATAACAGTTTTGCATATTGACAAGTTTCATTAGTTCTAAGTTAATTGTCAAGTTTCTATTCAAGAGCTTTTTTTATGTATATTTGTCTTCGCATGTTATGTATGAAGCCACTTTTACGGTATTGATATAATATTGTTGATAAGTCTAAGTTAACCAATCCCACAGTTACTAGAATTGTTCATAGGCATTAGTATTATTTGGAAATACATATGGCAGCCTAGCTTTTACTTACTTTAGCTATTAATTATTGTTAATTGTTATTTTCTATTATTATTATTATTATTATTATTATTATTATTATTATTATTGTTATTATTATTGTTGTTATTATTGTTATCATAATTATTGGTTTCAATTCTCCTTACTCGTTTAATACTATGGCGTTATACTCTCATTGTTATATCCAGTCTATAAATAGAAAGTGTCTCTGGAAATTCCATACCGAATCAACGTTTCTCCTGCTCTTAACTTTTAAAATAAAATCAGCTTATATTCTATTTATTTATTTTATTTAATCTTATTTTATTTTTGTTTTTATTTTATTTTTATATTTTATTTATTTAATTTATCATTATTATTTATTTAATTTATTTTTTTATATTAAAGTTTTATTCGCCTTTGAGTTTGGGGTAGTCTTTTCCCCAGGTCAGCACTTTCAAGCCGTACACCCAATAGTTCAGGTTGCTCCTGAGGGAACTTAAGGCTAATTCATAATTGGTATCATCTCTTTGAACTACTTTTAGATACATATACTAATCTAAACATAAAAACTACTATATACTAATCTAATTTAACAACAAATTGGAATTTTAATGAGATTTCATAAATAAAATAACCTTTGTAAGTAGATTGTGGCTTTATTTTAATTTTTTAGGCTTCTTTCGTATGGTTTAATTTGATTTAGACTTTGGAGTTTAATAAAATTGAGTTTGCTATACGAAGACTAAAAATACTGAACCCAGTGTTTAAAGTCGATGGAATGAGCATCAATACTAAGAATCCGATTTGACCATGTAGGCTCCAGTACAAAAACCAGTTACTTACAGTAATGCCACTTCCCTTCCTCATATTTAGAATGAAAGATATTTTAGGTCTAAATATCAAACCATTATCTGTGGTTTTTTTGGTATTATATTCATAGTTTATATCAATTACACATGAATTAAGTAAGTGTTATCGGCACTCATTTTAGTCATTTGTAATACTCATCTTATTAAAATCATAAAGTTTTGTCTATTATTGAGATAAATCATGACTAAAATTCATATATTTGTAATTTTCATTTTTTTCACATCTTGCGTTTACGAAAAGCTTTTTTCAGATAAAAGCACTGTTCAAAATATCATTACACAGTAAGCTTTGTCCTTAAAAATATATTTATTTTTTTAGAGAAAAATAATGAAATTATTCTTATACAAAACTAAAACTCTATTCCCCTGCATAAAATTAATAAATTTGTAATTTTCTAATTTCTTTTCCGAAATGCTTACTTATAGCTTTTTTACATAAAACACTATTTAAAATATTGTGCTATAAGCGTTATTTGTTCTTAAGTTAAAGAACAGATATATTTTTTTAGACAATAGAATAATGAAATAATTTTTACACGAAACTGTAAATATATGAAACATAAATTTGTTAGACATTGCCCATTTATTTGTTTACAGTTTCAGTCCTGAAATGTTTTGAAATATGTATCTTCCGTGCCTCTAATTCACTTGTAAAAACATTTGACGTTAAATTTAACGCAGATTTTAGAAATGATTTCTACAATTCAACACTGATTTTTAAAATCGTTGATAAATTGGGAAATGTATTCTTTTTAAAATTCGATATAAAACATAGATTCTAACTGTTATAAATTATAACAAAGCAATAAATTGTAGTTTGTAAATTAACTTATACTCAATTTAAGTATATTTCTGTTGATTTCTAAGCAGCACTTCATAAATATTATTTGATTTTTTGATTAAGAATTTAGATTTATTAAAAGTTATTTCGAATACTAAAAGTAAATGGTACATAATTTTTTATTTTTCTGTTTTAGAAATCTAATTACCTAATAGATATATTGTATACGCATAATTATATATTCTTATATTCTATAAACAAATTGAAATTTTAAAGAATGTATATATATATATTTTTATACAAAGTTTGAAATATTATTATATAGAATTATATTGAATATATATATATATATATATATTGTATATAAATATATATTATATATATTTATACATATATATTTATATATTTTCTATATATAATAAAATTATAATATATATATCTTATATATATCGTATTATATATATATAATAATGTAAATTTATAATATTATATATATATGTATATATATATTGCTATATTGTTTTAATATATATGTAATTTTATTTAAATGTGTTTAAGAAAATAGTTTTTTGTGTTACATGAAAATGAAGGAGAAAGCTTTAGTAGGATTAATGGTCTATAGATATGAAACAACGATTCGATGATAAACTGTCCAAAGTTCGAGTTCATGCAGGATAAAACAGTCTTTCTCATAACCAAAACTACTAACCAGAAATTAATAAAGGATGTATAAAGGAGCCTAAAGGAACTACTAAGGAATCAAGGGACTATTGGTTGCTGAATCCCTAAGATCTGATGATTTTAGAAAACGAAGGTAAACTCATTTATCTGTTAAGGAAGATGTCAGTACTGGAAAATTATATCTGAGATATTTTACATGCTCATTTGACTATTGAACACAAGGCAGTGGTATTATGTTGAATATTTCAACGAAATAGAATATATATATAATGTCATATACATTGAACTAATATATTTAAATTATAAAAATATAGAAAAGATTTCAAAGCATTGTTTTGAAAAATTATAATTTTTGTATATAAATAGTATGATGTTATAGATCTTATTGATTATATATATAACAGATAATACAAATTTATTATATACAATATGACTTAAAATTTATATTCTAGATCTCTAACATATAAAAAGATATATATAAGTATTATAACTTAGTATATACATATATATATTCTTGTATATCTATATTACAATCTGTAAATTTTATATTGTGATATGTTATATATAATGGAATATAGTACATCATGAAGATTGTATGTGAATATTTTGTATTGTTAAGATATATATATATATATATATATATATAATATATATATATATATATATATATATATATATATATAAATTATATATATATATATATATATACAACTATAAATAATAATTGGCTTGAATGAAATAATGTGTTATTACGAAATAATAGATATTTCTAAAATTTATGATTTCTATATTTAGGAATTTTTGCAATATAATAAGCTTTAAATAGAGGAAATTGCTTCCTTTAAGCATTAAGATTAATTTACATGTGAAGACAACTTTTGATTTCTAAAAAATGAGAAAACGATTATTTGGATAACGCATCCTACAACCAAAATTAATTATTGACATCTGTTTACTAGCTGTTATATTAAAATTCAAAATCCGGATCATACCCTAACGTCTAATTTAGTAAAGTGCTCTTCCAATTTAGGTTAGTTTCAGGAAAAATGCTCATTTGAAGTAACAGTAATTTAATATAAAAACGGAAATGAATTAACGAACTCATTTGTAAAGCAGCATTTATTTTCATAATCGATTTGAACATACAATTATTCATCGAAATATATTAATTTCCGATCACAAAAAGACCCCAAAAAATGTTAAGTGCTGAAAAGTAATTCTGTAAACTTTCTCCTCAAACACAAGATAATTAAAATAATTACTCCGAGAAAGTCATTAATTTCTTTCCCGATTTATATTCAGAATGTAAAAGTAAAATTCCTAACTGACAGATCTAGAAGCTAACAAACTGAAAAATAAAGCACAAGTCTCATATCATTAATGAATACGAACTCAATTATACTAGTTTACTTACAGTGCATATAAAAGTACTCTGCTGTAAAATTATCCTGTCTTCATTTCTAGTACATTAATTACATGTAATTGCATGGGAAAAACTTCATGTAGATTTAAATATTTCTCAACAATCGTAAAATGTTATTTTTTTTATTGCATTTTGTCATTTACTTGCACTGGATCCGTTGCAGAACTATACGATGTAACTAATTAATAATGCTTAAAATGATTGATCAACGTTGAGTATAATATTTTATCATCGTTACTTTGTCTTTGAAATATTTTTAAATGACAATCATATTACTCAGTTGAGCGGTTTATCTGTTAAATTAAAGTTAATCATGGACTAACAATTACAGTAGTGCTATATACTATCATTTGTGTTGTGGATAATTCTATTGAAATAAATATGAAGTAATAATTACACAGTGTAGTTTAAATTGTCTGCATTGTTCTAAATATTTATCTTTAGATTATTTAAATTTTAAAACATTGAAATTAGATTTAAAAAACGTATTATTATTTCCTAACAAAATAGTTTTTGTTCTTGGTAGATCTTGCTTATCTCCCTCTCTCTATATTTGTGTATGTATTTGTGTACATGTACATGGGCATATATATATATATATATATATATATATATATATATATATAATATATATATATATGTGTGTGTGTGTGTGTGTGTGTGTGTAATAAGACGAACTTCAGTTACAGTCATGTCCCTTAAAAATGACACCGTTCTAGTTAAAGACTTATATTAACAAAACGTTGGAGGACGGGTTCCCACTTCATTATAGGGACAGGACAAACTGAGAAGTCAGCTAACATGAAGTTATAAGTAATAGGCCCTTAAAACCTGGGTGAACATGTCTGTTAAAATCTGTGGCAAAATACCTAGGACAATTTTCCTCCGATAACGTGCATATCCTTTTTGTTTGGAAATTTCCTAAATTGTCCGCTAGGGCAATGCAGATTTATAATTGGTTAGACGCCTTCTCTGAGAGCGTAAATTATAGCCCCAGAGGCCAATTTAAATTACGGGTAAAAAGGAGAAAGCAGATTGACACTGGAATTTTTGCCCATGACTCAATCTTTGAAAACCCCTGAGAAATTTCTCTGGGTGTCTTAGGGGTTTTATACAAAATATCTACATTAGTTTCCCGATCTAGTTTACCTTTTCTAACATATATCTATATTTAGATATACATGACATATATATATATTGTATATGTGTGTGTTCGGCTCTTTCAATCAGCAGATTAAGAAGACGTCTGCATCTTCAAGCTCCAGCCAAACAATGGCCGGGAATAGTTACGGTTTTGTCCTTCGGAACCTTAGCTAGTATGTTCGAATACCACTATGGCATGGATGTTCGTAGCTGTTCGAAATAGGCTTTAAGCACTAGGCCTCATTAGCCCTCGTGTTTCAAAAAGTAGATCGTAGCGCTACAAAACCAAACCAAACTCCAAGCTTTATATTATCTATAATACAGGTTTTAATCACCTCTGAGATAAAGAACCGACATTTTCATTTTTACTTTGCTTATATTATATTTACTATATTGTATTACGTTCTTATTGTATTAAGTACTTCTGTTTTGTATTAAGTTATACTATTGTCTTATTATATTATATTATATTATATTCTTATTATATCACATGTCTAAAAGGATACACTTTCGAGAAGCAGGAAAATTTCTTTAAATGTTATGAGAACTTTTACTCTTTAAAGGAATGTGCAAACAATAATTTTAATGCCACATTATACAATCGAAATAAAAAGTGTCTTAAATTTTTAAAAACTGTTTGTACAATTTTGTAAATTATTCAAAGAATTCATGTTTATTCAAACAAATTTAGTTCATTCAAGTAGGAAGAGTCTTTTAAAATATACAAAAACTTTTAACCTTTAAATGAATGTGCAAAAGATTTTTCTAATGACCCCTAATACAATCAAAATTTAAAAAAAAACTATAACAACTTTTGTGTTAACAAATTATTCAATGAATTGTGTGTTAATGAAGCAGATAAGATTCCTTGAAGCATCAAGACTCTTTCACATGTTAAAGAAATTTTAATTTAAATAAAATAGCAAATGATAATTAGGATAATTCATCCTATAAAGAAAATTAAAAATTGTGTCTAAAATGCTTCACAAACTATGGTATAATTTTATTTTAAA
>CM063508.1:1168201-1170701 GCA_032207245.1 Pardosa pseudoannulata | reverse complement strand
ATTTAAGTTTTTAGTTATTTATCTTTTCCTACATTCAGCCGAGATTTTATATTTTATACTAATATTTACTTTGACAAGAGAGCGTTCTCAAAAATTAAATAAAAGATGACATTTCACTGTAAATGCGCTGTCAAATATTTTATTATATATCATTGAAATATAAATTATTTGAACTGCTTCAAATATATCTTGAGACCTGCTTATTAATTCAAACAGTAAGTCTGAACTTTAGGTCTTCACTTATATATAGTTCATTATTTTTACTGTACAAAGAGAAATACATATTACATTTAAATTGCTAAAATACGTTAGCTAAAAGGGGAAAATATATTGAAGAATTATTATAGATGAATGAAGAAATGTATATGAAAAATGAGACTTTTAGATTCTTTCATTTATTACTATCTATTTTATTTTTATGGTACAGGGATAAAGAATAAATAGTTTCAAGTCATTTATTGAAATGGGTTTTTTAGCAAACATATTTTAAGTATTTTGATAAATATGAGGATGCATTAAAATGTATGTTGAAATTGCTAATAATGGATTTTTAGTATTTCCACATTGAATTTCCGAATATCTTATTTATCGCTTATTCTGAAGTTATGTATATGTTAATTGGTTTATTTTAGTGACAAATTGTAAACATTGCAGAAATATTTTTCATTTATCTTCAAAAGTAGAAATTAATCTGTAAAAATAAAGCAACATAATTAAAGAATAAATGTGAACGTGAATAAGCCATGTAAATAATATTTTGAAAAGTATACAGTTCCATTTCTATAGAAATATGATAATTAAAAATTAACATATAACTTTAATTACCAATTAACGTGTATCACTATTCATTAGTTATATGTTAATATTTAATATATTAACTGGTTAGATTCAGTGATAGTATGTTAACAACGATGATCTAGTTTATGATTTTACTAAATTACCCGATATATATTCTCCTGTTTTACGCTGTAAATCCTAATTTTTTTTATAATCAATTATAAATTGGACAGTTTTGATAAAAAAGTAAGTAAAAAATACTTAACGCCAGTAATGTACAGTCATCAGAACTCTACTTATCAATTGCGTTTGAAAGTATCTCTATACTGAAAATTTAAATGTGTTGAGGATAAACTTAAAAATGTCTCAAATAGCTAAATAGAAAAAAAACTCAAATCGTTTTCATAGCAGATATATTTCTAGAACCATCAAAAACATAAATGTAATTAGATTAAATTAAAATTCCCATATCGCTTGTATAGGGAATCGATACTGAAGCTTAATATACAGAAGCTCGTTGCGCCGACCACTTAGCCACAGATACTTTGGCAGCGAAGGGTTTAGAGCGGTATTATAATAATCTCAATAACCGAGCAATTTTGTATTTTTAATAAAAATCATAATTTTCTATAGGATCAAATTTTGAATCTAAACCATTCTGGAATGAAATTTAATACTTTCATAAAATTTCATAAAAAAACAGTCCATCCGTTTAGGAGGAGTTCTATTACAAACACATAGACATAAGAATTTTATATATAAAGATAACTAAAATATAAAATATAAAATTTTATATATAAAGATAACTAAAATGTAAAAGTAAAATAGGAGATTTAGTTAATAAACGGCACAGAAAACGATTAAGTCATATTTGTTTATTTATAGTACACAGCTACTTTTCTGAAGATAGAAGTTAATATAAAATAAGTTAACATGTAACCCTGATATGGACCTAAGCGTTAATATGTTTTCTTTAGTAATAGTATATAAACAACTGTGAATTATTTAAAAATTTTATAAAAAAATGTTCTATAAATTAAAAAATGTGTGCTAACATTAGGTACACGAGAACAAGTTGTACCTATCTCTGAGGCCCTAAACATGTCTCTGCCAAATACTAATGAAATTTCTTTTGATGATAAAAACAAAATATATATTACTAAATATACTTTATTAAAAGTTTAAAATATATTTCAGAGTATTTCAAATAGCAATTTTTAAGTATTTTGAACTGTTGATCTATTTTGTTAGTATTCCGAAAGCAGAAACCTAAGACACAAGCGAATTAAAAAACTTAAATCCCATCTTTACATTTAATCTTTATATTTCATCATTTTAATCAATTATTGTATTATAATATATTTTCCACAGCATCTCTCCTCCAACTGCAAACTCTAAATAAAATTGCAAAAGAGTATGCGAGTAAACTGAATCTCTGGAGCCCAAATAAGTTAAACATATTCAGAGAAATTGCAAAAATGCATGTTTTTGTGGTCTAGAGGACCCATCAGGTAGCTACTAAGATCTGGGAAGTTTATTTCTATTGGGTTATTTTGTGTATAAGGTTTTTATAATGCTCTGGCCTCAGAGGCCCTGTTAAAATTTCACAAACCCTCTATCATAATATAATCAGAATACCTTACTACAGGATTAGTTGCAGTTAATCACAAATTAAATACCAAGCATTTACGTAGTTATTAATGATATATAATCTTTATCTGAC
>CM063508.1:1153201-1163201 GCA_032207245.1 Pardosa pseudoannulata | reverse complement strand
GCCCCAGTCTCCCCTACTTTACTTAAAATTTCTGTATTCTTAAAAATTTTTAGTGAATTAAAAATACTGAACTTACAATAAAAATATATTATTGTTTTTAAAACTCAGATATAATTGTTATTCTACTGTTTTACTAAATGTATGTCTACTGAATCAAATCTGATATAAGTTAGCTTACAAAACCTGAGCTAAAAGACGTATATTATTTAAGTGACAGTCTTCACATGCGATAGTTTTAAAAAATATGACTGACAAAAATAATTGACTTTTCACATATGAGTATTTATGAAAATCTAGGGGACGTTACTACCTACTTTACAAACTGTTATTTCCCAAAACCTCTGTTTTCTTAAAAGTATTCTGTTAAGAAATAATTTTGTAACAATATATTAAAGGCAAAAATCTCATTTACTTCATTCTTTGTAGCGTAGAAGCAGTCTGTATTTTTATACATATCCGAATGCACAAACATGAACATATCTCATCATTGCCTTAGTTTCTTTGATGATACACAAACATGATTCATACCAGATAAAACTGCAATATGATTATATCCAGTTTTTATCCAATACTAATAATGAATTAAGCACCGTGAATTTAAAGATTACGCCTCTTTCAAACCTAAAGTTCTTTGTTAAATATGAGTTCGTTTATATTTCTCATAAGGTGCAGTTCAAAGGAAAAAGTCTTAGTTTACTAAAATTGGGGAAAAAACATCATATTCTTATACCAGATATATATTTCAGATATATGCTGCAAATTTCAGATATCTAATCAACACACTTAGCTAATAAAAATTTTATTTAAGTTTAAAAATGACAAAATTTTACAAATAACAATCGCATTTGCTTTTTTAATATTTTTATATGTTCCTATGTTCCTATTTACCCCTTAGCCCTCGTGTTGCAAAAAAGTAGACCGTAGCACTGAAAACTAAACCAAACCAAACCTATTTACCCCAGTCAACTAACATTGAGAAGTAGAGTCCATTTATAGTTCTCATAAGGTGTAGTTTAAAGGTTTAAATTCTTTTAAGATATGAATTGAGTATCATTATAAGAAGCAGGATTTCCGAGAAACTTTCGAAATTTTCAAGCATTTCTTATCATTGAGATTTGGCGTTTGTGAAATAATGCCTATACTTGCTATTTTAAGTTAGTTAATGTCAGGCAATAATAGTCAGACTTTATACTGTAATCAAAATTCAGAAAAAGTTTCATAGATCTGCCATGGATATGGTCTTAGGATTTAGGAAGGATAAACTTTACCGTTTAGTACTGGTCTTTGAAATGCTACCCAATTATTAAAACAAATGATATATTTATCAAAAATAATTAACACTTTAGGGTAATTACGGCTCAGGTTGTTACAGAAAATCAGTTCTGTTCTCCTTATGGGAAATTTTTTTTCATATTTAAGAAATAACACCAATCTGCTCTCAGTGCTCAATGAGGAGTTATAATCAGAATTATCCGAGATATATATTATTGCTATTGAAAGAAATTTGTGCAGTTAAAATAATAGGACTAATATTTAACAGACATGAAGAGCATAAGTCTGTCATTATCCGTCATTATCTGTTCAAATGACTTATAATCTTAGTATCTTTAAAAAATGGTTGCAAATAATATTTTTTTTTGGTTACTAAGTACCATAAGGTTAGAAGATTAAAACACGATATAGCCATATAGCCATTACATAATATATATATATATATATATATATATATATATATATATATATATATATATATATATATATATATATATGTAATAATATAGATAAATAAATATAATATAGGTGAAATTCAAATCAAGAGTATCGTATACATTTATATACCTTTACAGGAAATCTTCAATTGAATTTATGTATTGTGTAATATGTTTAAATTTATATTATAAAATTAAGAATATATAATGTGTATTATTTTATCGCATTTTTAATATTTTTCTTTTATGGAGTTAACCGATTTGTGCAATGAACGGCTCATATATTACCAGTGGTAAGAAAACGTTGACTAAGCATACGAAGAACTTATAATGTTAATTTTTAGTAGAATGTTAAACAATTTTTACTCATATAAGACAGTGCATAGGTACTGTCAAATCATTCTTTGAACGTAGTTCGGGAACTGATTCATTCTACTTCCAAAACAGTTTTGACGGTTTCTTAGGAAAGTCACTGATACAACCGTGGAAACAGTTTTACAGGTCAACAGACTTTTTTGGAGGGAGGTTGAGATAGTACTTCAGTTAACAGTGTACTATGTACGGTCAGTTCAAGCACATGTCGTCTCATGAGCGTCAGGTCACATACTTTAAGTCATTGTAAGCTTACCTCTCCCCGGTTTCATCTTCATTCAAGTCTGATAATTTCTATTTTATTGAAGCTGTTAACTTTACTGAATAAATTGTTTTACTTTATTGTATCATATGTCTCTCTTGTTTAAAATAAATTTAATTATTTCTAGCAAAGCATTTTTATATATTCGGTAAGTATTTTGGTACTGTAACGTCACAGGTTCCTCGGGTAACTTGTTTGTGTCGAAGTGGTTATGACATGACGTACAGCTTAGAAATAATAACAACTTATTTTCTTCATTAAAATGGAGTACACAAAAATTTACCAAACGAAAATCACAGGGCTCGGGCCTGGCTGGTGCGGACCTAAAAGTCCCAGGTTCAAGGCGGACCTAAAAAACAATGTGCGGACACTTGCTGACAGATACAGTTGTATAGATGTACACCTGGGTCTCCTTGAGTTCCACACAAATCTGGAGAAAAGCTCTCCGAAAAAAACCAACCACCAGAAGTCGAACCTCTCTTCGTTTTTTTGTCCTCAGGACTCTCCGGCGAAAAGATCGAACCGCCTGACGTTGCTTTTCGCCTCTTCATATTGGATTTTTCTTTCCGTGTCGCCGTCCTGGTAGCCTCTGATTGTATCCTTCGCTGGTGTTTCACAGTCTGACATTTCGTTGTCCCGTCCGACCTTCCGATTCACCTTGGACATCTCAAGGCGTGGTCGAAGAGAAAACCCATTGTAGTGTAGTTCAAAAACCCAGACAGAGTGTCGCCCTGCCCTGGGCTTTAACAAAACTTCTTTGTGAAGCCAATGGGGCGTAGCGACGTCACAGTACACTGTATCTAGATATGGAATTTTAAACTTATCAAAATATTATTGCAGAAAGTAATAATTTAATAGCTTTTATTATAAAATTAAGGTATATATTTTCTAGAAGTTTGTTTAGTTTGTAATACAAATAACAAAATATTATAGAATCCCAGATTTAAAATCTGTAACTAGGTATACCACGCTGAGACTATACCAATACAGAAACTTTTGTAATGGTATAGAAATAGATCTGAAACAGGTTTGGTGATCCAAACTGACGGTATGTTTGTTTTGTTAAAAATAGTTAGTACTACCAAAATCAGTAATCAATCATTAATGAGTGAAAATAATGCGCAAATAAATTTGATCTATGAAACCGAAAATTACATAAACTGGTAATTTTAAAATGAATTTTAAAATACAGGAATAATTGTTGATGAATATATAGATATTGTTGTGATATGAGCAATAAATAGAACAGTAATCAGACTATTTATCTACTCGTGAAATCATATTTAATTATATTTTATCTTATTTATTATATCTTACAGTATATTATTATTATTATGTCTAATATATACATTATATACATTCTATTATTTATTATATATTATTATACACATTATATTATTTATATTATCTTACAGTAATACATTAATAGAAGTGTTTAGTAGTTCTAAGGAAAATTTTAACAATATGTCAAATACTAAAATAAATTATCTTTTATAAGTGATTTATGGTGGAAACAAATTTTAAAGGATACTTTTTGTGGATACTTTAAGCATAGTAAAAATAAATGGAAGTTTGTAATATCATATACAACAATTAGCAGAAATATTTTCAATTTAAAAGTTATAAACTGCTATAAATATGTGTTTAATTTCTACAACAAGCGTTAAAAAGAAATGTTCATAGTACTTTTATATTTTTCAGCACAAGACTGCAATAAAAGTATACATTTCTCTATTGGGATCTCCTTAGCTATTGAATTTTGAATAAAGAACAAGTTCGAAATAGTTAATCCTTGTTTAATGTTAACACAACAATATAACCTTAAAAAAACCAACGTTTATGGAGTACTTTAAAGGAAAGTATATTTCTAGCTTATTTTATTTCTTAATTGTGTTATAAACTCAATACTTAAAAATAATATTTTAATCCGTGTAAAGAAATATTTTTCAGTGTCTCTATCATGTGCAATGATTTTTAGTACATAATTAGTAATTGCCCTAGAGTAATTCTGTTAACACCACCTGTGATGTTAAAATGTTTGAACTATGCTCTCATAATGAGCAACGTCAATCACATAAATATTACTTCCATAATAAAATTTTAAATAAAATCTTTGATTTTGTATCAGACAATTTTAATAAAGTTATTAATATACTATAAAAATATGCATCCGCATTGGGTAAGTACATTATCTTAAAAGCAACACAACCCAAAAGAAAAATAAACTTTTAAGTAAAATACATATTTAATTTA
The DNA here is from genome assembly GCA_032207245.1 of Pardosa pseudoannulata. NCBI lineage: Eukaryota > Metazoa > Arthropoda > Arachnida > Araneae > Lycosidae > Pardosa > Pardosa pseudoannulata. The sequence continues at coordinate 1,158,605 of CM063508.1, read as the reverse complement.
ATGTATAAAAATAAACGTTATTTCTACTTTTTTGGCCAAGAATATGTTCAAAATCTGTGTAAAGAAAACTTTTCTGCTGTAAAATTAGCCTGTAACAGGAAAGGTATACAGAGAGAATTACTCCGAAACTTGAAGAGATCTTCAAACAATGATTATTAAAAATAAAGTTCCCTTCTCAAAGGAACAGTGAATATATACCCACAAGGGCGATTACGAACCACGAAAACGGTTAAAAAGAACTTATGAAAGTTAACTCCGTCTCTTCCAATTTTTAATTAAAGAAGATTTTACAGCGAGGGACTCCTTATCTGGAGGAATCATACAGAAGAGAAAAAAAATGTATTCTTAAGTGTTTGTATTAAAGTCTTCAAAGACGGCCCAAAGCTGTTGAGTAAATATTGAACAGCACCTTTGAACTTTTTGAAATTATTGCTTTGTCAGAAGTTTTAATGAAGAAAGTTGGTCGTCGTGGAAGTATGAAAATATTTTTGTATGTTTATTAAAAAGTGTGAAATAACTGTCAGTGGTTTTACAGGTTTGAACGGAATGACAGGGCAGATTTCTTAAGAAATAAGTTATAAGGAGTTCATCTTTCAGTTTTTTTTTTAATTTTTGATTTTTTCATCATTGACACTGAATAAAATAGCATATAAAGCTTATCCTATAAATACGATCTCAGTTTTTTATCAATAAATTAAAGTATTTACTAACTATAATTAATTACTAAATTAGAATTAATAAAATCGTTTTCAATACTTTAATAGCACCTTTGGAATTTTTTAAATTATTTCTATGTGAAAAAAGTTTTTATGACGAAAATTAGTTGTCTTCTAAATATGTAAATAATATGAAATCTTTGTTAGAGGTTTAACAGGTTCATATGTAAAAGCGAAACTCATTTTTAAAAAAAATGTTAATCTTATTCTTTTCTTACACTGAATATTTTACACATTGTTTCCGAATTACATAACAGAGGATGTTTAGTATATAAATACCTTGTAGTTTCTAATCGGTTAATAATAATATTTAATATGCTAAGTTATAACTAATAAAGTTATTATAAATATTTTATTCATAAAATCTTGAGCATAACTTTTGATCTTCTTTGAAACTGTTGCTTTATCAATGAAGTTTTAGAAACAAACATCAATTTTCATGAAACTCATGTTTATTAAAAATTGTAAAGCACCTGTTAGTAGTTTATCAAATTTATATCTAGTAGATGGACTAATTTGTATAAAAAGATGTTATAGAGTGTTAATTTTACAGTTTTTCTAATTTTGAATGTTTTTGACTTTCATTGAATACTATAACATAGGAGTTTAGAATATCAATGTGCTAACTTACAGTTTCCAATCGGTAAATAAATGGATTTATTACTCTAATTATAATTAATAAGATTGTTAACATCAGTTCATTTATAAAATCTAGAATATCACCTTTGAACTTCTTTGAAATTATGCTTTTATCAAAAGTTTTAATTAAGAGAGTAAGTAGACTTCAATGTATAAAAATATATTTCTATAATCATTAAAATATGTGAAATCCTCGTCAGGGATTTTACTTAATTATATGGAGTGATAGGACAAATTTTATAAGAAATAAGTTAAAAGGAGTGAATATTACAGTTTTTCCACTGAAAACTTAATAAATGACAATTATTTTATAAATATTCTTTTAATTTTCAAAAAAAAATAGTTTTTAACTACTCTAAATTATAATTAATAAAGGTAAATATTATTTGATTTTTATTAATGGCTATGCTTATATATATATTCCCAAAACTAAAAATATTTGATATAGTTTGTCAATTTCTGTCTTTTTTACTACCATTGTGGCTACCATTTTAGCCAGTTTTTATTTACTTTTACCAGTATTTTTATTACTAAATTATTACCAATGTCAATAACTTACAAATTTTATAAATTCAGTTTTAACTACATGCTTCATATGTCGCATAAAATGCTTTTATATAAACTATATAAAACGTTACAATTTATAAAAAATATTTTTAATAAAAGATTACTAAAAATAGTTAATGAGCAATGTTTTTTTATTCATTCCAATACATTGTTAAGAAATTTAACTAATTTAACTCAGTTCATATAGAATTCATAAGAATGTGTAACTGAAGCTCGAATTATGATCATTTCTTCTTCTGAATAATTCATTAGGTTAAATATATGGAAGAGGTTTGCTTACTTTACAAATAATTATTAAAATAATTTTTACTGATACAATCACAAAGTTTATCTAAATCCATGTAAATTAAAGACTTTCTTCTGTTTAATTCACCTATGAAAAGAAAAATATACTGGGATAATTATTTGGAAAGAGGATATATCCAAACATCAATTGTTAAAAATAAATTGTTATTCTAAACGGAACATCGGATATTATGCATAGCATGTTGATTAAACAATTTGAAAATGGTTAAATTAAAAGTGTCATAGTGAACTCCGATCCTTTATTTATTTAAGAAGCATTTACAGCCAATGAGCTTAACTTAAAGATCATACAGTAGAAAAAATACATTTATAAATATTTGCATTACAGTTTCCTAAGAAGCTGCAAAAGTATCGGCGAAATATGGACTAGCACCATTAGTAGTTTTAAAATTTTAGCTTTTTAGAAACATTAATAAAAAATATTAGCTGCCTTACATACTTTTCTATTGTTTTGAGAAGCAAAGGAAAATAATCTGATACATTAGGAAAAATTTTATAAATTAAAGTATAAAAAAATTGTAAGATATCTAAGGAATTTGTATGTATTGACAGATTTGGTTTTATAGGAAATCGGTAAAAGAAACACTTAAAGATTTTGTTCAGTGTAACTTTACTTTTATGGTTTTAACTGCAAATTTAACATAATAACAATCAAGGAAATTTTGTAAAAAATCCTATAATCACAAGAAATATAGATAAAAACAACAAATAACATTAAAAATTGCAATTTAGAAATGACAAGGGCAATAAAAACCTATTCTAAATTGCTTATCACACATTCTTTTGCTAATAACACAGTCACACATAAAATGGTATTCTTAAAACTCATATAGTCTTTCTAATACCACTGAACAGGAAATTTAGGCTATTTGAGTATGCTATAATCAAAAATAACAAACAAACTATAAAAACGTAATGAAAATCCAGGTCATCACCCAAATTTATTGCTCTCATGATAATCTCAAGTGTTGGAATCCATTCCCAAAGAATTTTATAAATCTGTCGATTTTAAATTTAATAACGAAAATTTCAATATCGAACTTTCAATAATTGTTTAAAAGGAAGAATACTATAAAATCAAATTTTTTTTTTATTTTTATCATCCTCAATGCCACCTGTAACTACGAAATGATTTTAAAATATTTTTATAACAGTAAAGCGAAAGAACTAATTTTTAAATCTACTTATGGTAAAAATTTTACGTAACAGAATGACATTTAAATATTTCGGCTATTCATAAAAAATTAGTTCTGTTAAAAACCCCTCGAGCAATTCCCTTTTCAATTTTCATTCCTAAAATTTCATTCCTCATTTATATTTATTTCCTCATTAGTGAAATCTATGGTAAAAAATCCACAATAATTTAAGAAAGTAAAAATAATAAATTTAAAAATTTAGGATGTATGATTGATCAATGACAATAGCAAAACTTAGTGCATTTAATTATGAGCTAGACAGTATTTAGTCTTAAGATTTTAAAAGTCTATTTCATGGCATACCTGTCATTAAATTAAGGTATGTTTTACTGAATATTTCCTTTAAAAGTAATTGTATTTTTGTGTGTACTTTTTTTTAGCAAAAATTACATAATACTGTTAACTTTTGCACAGTTTAAAAGTACTACTCTAGGTACAGCTTATTAAAATTTTTCTGTACCTTGTATCTCCGTACTGAACTTCCGTAGAACTACAAGTCTTGAATTAGATTTTACTGCTTTACGTCATACTGATAGCACATCAGTTATTAGTAGTAAAATGAGATAAAAATAATCAAATATCTAAATTTCGATATCAGTTTAATTAATTACAAGTTATTAATCAATATTGACCATAAAGATGTAACTGATATAAATTAAAATAATAATATAAATTTTGTAATTTTTTTTAAATTTCTTCAATTAAATAATAGATCAAATCCTGTTGCTTATCAAGTAATGTAGCATATATATATATATATATATATATATATATATATATATATATATATATATATATATATATATATATATATATATATATATATATATATATATATATATATATATATATATATATATATATATATATATACATATATATATACATATATATATATATATATACATATATATATATATATATATATATACATATATATATACATATATATATATATATATATATATATATATATATATATATATATATACATATATATATATATATATATATATATATATATATATATATATATATATATATATATATATATATATATATATATATATATATATATATATATATATATATATATATATATATATATATATATGTATGTATGAATGTATGTATTCTTAATTAATTAATAAACCACTAAGTTTTTAATCTTGATAAAAGAATAATCAACTTTAAAGAAATAACATGTCTATGCTTACTTTATTTCAAAATACATGTTTATTCACTAATACTTATAAACATACCTTTTAAAAACCATTTTATATAAAAAGACTTTTAAATTTATTTTTGGGAAAAACAGGAAAAGTTAATTATCCATCAAGTAAAAGCAAGAGCAAATTTTTCAGGATCTGTTTAGTGACGGAAAAACTTTCCGTAAAAAAAACATAACACTTCTTTTATTTATCCATTGATAAAAACAAAGTGTTTTTGAATAGAAATTCTTTTACTAAAATGTTTACTACAAATTAAATAAAACTTTCTATGGAATAAAAATAATACCTTAGATTAAAATTGCGACAGAAAATATTTTCTTTTTAATAATGTACACATCTTATTATTTTAATTTTATTCTAGTGTACAAACATTGAGATTAGAACTTAAGGAAACAGGTATTATTTCTTAAGTATATACCATTTATTATTTTGTACCATAGGATAATATAAGTCTTACTACAGTTTAATGATTTCCAACTTGTCACGAAACTTTTCTTGCATTTAAAGTAAGATTAATCAAAAATGTATTATATAACCAATCTAAAAAAATCAACTTAACAAGCTGTTAAGAAAACTTTAGTAAAGACGTTTAAACATATTTTTTTATATAAAAATGCGATCCTGATAATAAAAATACGAGTGTCTGAGATAATTATTTGAAAATTCAACATAGAATATTATTTTATTTATGCTTTAAAAATAAATTTAGTTTTTTTAGGTATTACATTACTTAATGATGATGTAAAAA
>CM063508.1:1130701-1138201 GCA_032207245.1 Pardosa pseudoannulata | reverse complement strand
TTGAATTATGTGTATTTTGTTTTTAATTTTATGTAATTCATATTATTAATACTGTCATCAAGCCATTATAGTACAGATGCATATCAAATTTAAAATTTAAAAATCATCGAAATTATCAATTAAATACCTTTTAAAATAATACCAATGAATTTAATTCATGAAAAAATTCTTTAATGTCTCTAATTAAAAAATATATATACAATATTTAAATTCACACGAAGACTCATTAAAGTACTTGGTAGATTGTACAAAAATATAATGAGAATTTATTTTCTATAGAATGATTTTTATTTCACATAAATTATATGCATTTTTTTAAATTTTATGTTATTCATTTTATTAACACAATCATCAAGTCGTTATAACACAGATGTCTATTAAATTTAAAATTTAAAAATCATCGAAATTATTAATAAAATACCTTTTTAAAATAATACCAATGAATTAAATTCATGAAAAATTTCTTTAATATCTCTAATTTAAGAATATATATACAGTATTTAAATTCACACGAGGACTCATTAAGGTACTTGGTAGATTGTACATAAATATAATATGGTTAATATAAGATTTGTATGATTTTCCCATATTGGTGTTTCTTTATACCAATGCCGCTGAGAAAACAACGGTTAATTATTTAGTTTTGCTTTTGCAATAAAAACTCTAGACTATTTTATATATTCTCATTAATTATGTATGTTTATGATGAACAAATTATAAAGTTTTTTACTCCCTAGTACTGTGGTCGTCAAACTGCGGCTTCAGAGCCGCATGTGGCTCTTTGGCTCCTTAAGTGTGGCTCTGGCACAAATATCCACGCAAGGCGCAATAATATTTTCACTAAAAAAAACTTGGTAAGAAGAAATTACATCTTATTTTGATAAATAAAAATTCTTCTATAAATCGAGAACATGTGTAATTTTTTTGTTTAAGTTAAAAGATAGATAGGTAATTAAAATTTTGATCTGTCTTATTAAAAAGTTGTATTTTTCAATCTAGCTGCACATCGTACAAGTATTTTTATAAGATTTTATTACATTTACTATATATGTTTGTGGTTCCGGTACAAAATTTGTAATCGATTTTTCAATAACTTACATTTGTCTGAATGTTGAAAGTTTTCTTCTATTTTTAGTCATCTTAAAAGTTTTGTTATTTTGATGATGGAATTTTTTTTTCTTTTTAGTGCAGTTACATACATTAATAAAATTGTATTAAAAAAATTATTTTTATTTTCATCAATTAAATAATGATAATAATTTTGTAAGGGAGGCTTTAAAAATTTATTTGGAATACTTTTATTACTAAATAATTATAATAGTAATTATATTAATAATAATTTTACTAAACAAGCAGATTTTGCTTCTAATTTTTTTTTAAATTGTTGTAATATTCATATTTGGCTCATTATCTAATAAGATTGCCGACCACTGCCCTAGTACATTTGATTCAGTTTAAAAAATAAAAAAAAATCTGGTTACTGATGATTGAATAGGACATATAAAACATTATCTTCTGCAGTATTCTCAATACATCAAGTTATTAAGCTTTTATTGATTATCTTTTCATCCTCCGTTCTTCTAGGTTACTTCTTATCTCGGTGACCTATCGTATTTCATTTTAGGTTGATTGGATATTTTCTTTGAGAGTAAATTTGAAGTGAAATTCATGAGTATCTTTATCGATAGACTATGTTTTTCATCTAATTTATACTGAAATAACTTATACTAATTACAGATTTCTTTTCTACTTTTCTTGACCGTCGCATAGTTTTTTATTAATAAAAGTATATAATATTTCTTTTGGTAAAATTTCCGGAGGGTTCATGGTTTATATAATCACTTAATAATTTTGACTTTTTACAGCGTTTTCACTACATTTTCATCTAGGGTATTTTTCATTAATATAGGTAGTTAAAAATTCTGTATTGTGCAAATAATTTTAACCTTTAATATAAAGTTTTATATTTTAACTACGTCAAGTTTAAGTGCTTTTTATCTAAATTCTTCTCTGTAGTATCTTAAAGTTGCTGAATTTACAGCAATAAAATATTATATCACTAATTTTTTAAACTTTATAAATATTACAATGCAATAACTGTAACTTTACTTCCTTTTTTAGGTGAATCACTCAGATTCACAAAAGCACCATTTCATCTCTAGTTGCTGCAGAGTTCTGGTGTCCATGGAAACAAAAATAATTAAATAACTAAATTCTTCCCAGTAGTATCTTAAAGTTGCTGAATTTACAGCAATAAAATATTATATCACTAATTTTTTTAAACTTTATAAATATTATAATGCAATAACTGTAACGTTACTTCATTTTTCAGGTCATCACTCAGATTCAGCAAAGCACCGTTTCATCTCTAGTTGCTGAAGAGTTCCAGTGTCCCTGGAAACAAAAATGTATTCGTTCTATCCCTAAACTTTCTATTCTCTAAACATTTTGTGTTATGTACTCACATTTACCCTCTACTATCTGTTTCTTTTCTCTTTTAGCTGTTTTAATTTTCTGTTTGTTGATTTCTTTGTGTTTACTGTTAGAAATCTCTGGTTTAGAGAGTTCGGCCCATATTATCAAGAAGTAAAATTGCCTTGATGCTTCATTTAAAACAAATTAACAAGCATAACTATACATATTCTCTCTAATTTCTAAAATAAGCACAGAGATCAGGCTATGCAACTCTTAGAAAGAGAGATTATTATTAAGTTTATTTATTAAATGCAATTATGTAGCTAATGAGTAAAGTTAAAATTAGAGTAAACTAATAATTCTAAATTTTATCAAAGAAGGGACAAGGAAGGTATATAATTTTACAGTCTAGTTTTTATCACTTGGTAAAAATTTTATTTCATGGACATTCACTTTTGATGTACAGGTACTTTCTTTTCTATTCATCAAGTTTTATTAGAGATTTTTCAAATGTTTTTGGCGGTCTCATTAGCCTTCGTATGCAAAACAGTAGACCGTAGAGCTCCAAACCAAAACAAAAACCGAATATTTTTGAGTCAACTATACGTCATAACAGTTATTATATTTTATTAAATCTTAAATACTTAGTAAGGTTACTAAATGCACAATAAAACGAAACAAAAAATGCTTTTAAAGTATTACTAAAATATAGCTATGGATTTGTAACAATAAGTTACATTAGGTTCAGGTCCCCGTGGGTCTAAGACGGGAACATGCCGGGACAGGACCGGTTTGAATGCGGAGAGACTTCAGACTTCTCCCAACCAATAGAGGTGTCCATTCGTTTGGGGAATTTTGACACCCCCCCCTCGCCGTTTGAGTGGACTCTTTTTTTGTCTCCGCGGACAGTGGAAAATTTTTTTGAGTAGACAAGGTTGTTACGAGAAAAAAGAGAGGTGAACGGCTAGCATCCACGTTTTGTGGGAGAACCCTTGGCAAAGAAATTTTAGCCATTTATTTAGGGTCGACGCCAACTCGAGAGCAGTCTTCGATCTACAAATGATAAGTTGATTCAACTATTTGTATTCCTTTGACATTTATCTATGTTTATAAAATAATTTAATCAAGACCTATTTTTCATGTGTTTCTTAATGGGTTTAAATTTCTTTCTCAAACACTAGGCTAATATTGTTTTTACAGGATTTTATTTAAATTTCATCCTATCAAAGTAAGTTTTAATACCAATTTATTCTTCTATTATATCACATATTTGTAGTCCTCTGACCAGTATTTGTAAAAATCATTCCACTAGGATAAAAAAATACTTAGTATATTATAGTGTACAATGCATTTTATATCAGTATTTATGTATCTTACAGTAAAATGTCTCAGGTTTTAAAAATAGATGTTTAAGATCCATTGCCCTGTTAAATATAACACATTTTAAAAGATGTATGTGAGTTTGAAATTTTATTAAAAAATTTTAACAATATGTAGAAAATAAACAATATATCGGGTGATGTACAATTTAAATTTGAATAAACTGCTAAAAATGAAAAGTACAAAGGGACCGCGTACAATCAAGTCTAGATATTCTTGCATAAGAAAAAGAAACATCAAATACAATGGTTCATCACTAGATGGCTTATAATGTATTCTGTGATCAGATCATGTAAAGCAGTACACTGTTTAAAACAGGATATGTATAAAAAATAGTAGGCAACCGATAATTGATGCTTGTAAACGATGGCATTAATAGAGATAATCACCTTAGATAAAAAAAAGTCATATATCTATGAAACTCAGTGCTAGCTATAAATATCTCAAAATAAAGTCGGACAGACAGTCACTACATGATAATTAAAATATTAATACAATTTCTTTTAAAGAATCTATTACTTTTCCTTATTTCATATAAAAAAGAACTAATTTACATTAAAATTATCTCGTAAATAACGAAAAGGATATTTTTGAGTAATGACAAAGTTTTAACTTCACTAATATATAACATGCAAGATTGAAACCATTCCTCATGCACCATGCATTAGGTACTTTTAATCTAAATTCTAAAATGGTACACAATTTTAATGAATTAGTTGTATGCATTTAATGCAAAACTTTTTCTTTTTATACCAATATTAAAAGATATGGTGGGCTTATAACATGTTCTGTAAAATACAAATATAACTTTAATAATCAATGTTTATTTTTAAAGATATTTGTTAAAAAATGTTGTTAGTAGTTTATAATTTATGCTTAGAATATTGAAAGTTTTTATTCAGTAAGAATTGTTTTAATCATGAAGGGAATCGAACAAATGATTTCTAAAAATTTGGTACAACTTAAAATATCATTTTATTTGAATCTGGATACTAAATGGAAATTATTTATAATACTTTTAAGTAGAAAATATCATACATATCATTGAAAAGTTAAAGTTGATTAATTACCATGTATTCCTGTTCCTTTTTCAATTTGTCTTTAATATAGAGCATATTTAAGTAAATATTAAATGAATGTGACGCTTATAGTGTTATCTTAAAATCGTAAAATAATTTGGAAAAAATTGTTTAATCAATGTTTGTTTTCAACATTTTATTCTGAACAGATTAAAAAACCGCAATGAAAATTTCACAATAGAACTATAGATATAGGCAAAATTTTGACACCCTTCCCTGATATGACAATGTTGATATTGAAGGAGGCGTGGTCGATACAGTTCCATTTTTTCCATAGCGTTATCATAGTGTATGCCAAACGCTAGATAGAAAGCCACGTGGATTATTATTTTATTTTTCATTGTATACGGAGGAAAAATAATTAGACCCTTTTGTTTTGATTGTGAATATACATTATTTGTTCTCATACTAATTCATCAGAATATGCATGTAATCAGAAATAGCTTTGTTTAGGAAAGTATTATATGCGATCAAGTTTATGATTTAAATAATTTTGAGATGTTTAAAGAGTTTAACCGTTCTGTTGACTATAGAGAAAAGAAAAGACGATATCCCGAACATAAAAAATTTAATGGTCTAGATGAAAAAATAATCGAAGTTATTGTAAAAGATAACTCTTATCTCTGTTAGTATGTTTCCTGATGCTCGGTACTTGCACAGAAGTGTTTAGTTATTTCAAGATATGTGACAAATAATATATAACATAAAACATTACAAAAAACAGAAAAAAAAATTGTACAAGATGTAAATTCTTTCAAAAATACATTTTTATAATTTTTTCTTGCTTAAGAAAATGAAGGAACCTTTATTTTAACAAGTCTGGTTTTTCAAGAGTTGTGATTATTGTTTCATGCAGTTTCTAATATTATGCATAATCATTAAATTCAAAATAAAATATCGAGCGACTATGAAATTCTAGTTTCAAATTATCAAAACCGAAAGTTTCAAATATCACACTTAATGTGTTTTATTGGTTAATGTCATAACGTTCCATTTACTTTCTTTTAATTCCGCTCCATTTAATTTATTTTAATTCTATAAGCTTCCCTTAAACATACGATGTTTGTAACTTCCGTACCAAGCTCCCAATTATCACGATGGTGTAACAATAAGTTACATTCGGTCACCCCGTGTGTCTTCGAAGGTGACATGTCGGGGCAGGACCGGTTTGAATGCAGAGCGACTTCGGACTTCTCCCAGCCAATAGAGGTGTCCGTTCGTTTTGGGGAATTTTTGACCCTCTCCCCCCACCGTTCTGGAGTGGACTCTTCTTTTTTTTGTCTCCGCGAGGGTCGGAATTTTTTTGGACGGACAAGGTGGTTTCCGGAAGGAGGCAGGTGAACGGCTGGCATCCATGGCGTGTGGATGAACCTCTTTGGAAGATAGATTTTTTTTGATTTTTTTTTTTACAGGATTGACGCCGACTCGAGAGCAGTCTTCGAGCTACTAATGATAAGTTGATTCAACTATTTGTATTTCTTAGGCTATGTTCTTATAAATAATTTAATCAAGAGATATTTGTCCATGTGTTTCTTAATGAGTTTTAATTTCTTTCTCAAACACTAGGCCAAAGTAACATTATTAATTTTACAGATGGTTAGTCGAAAACCTAATATTTTATCGCATAAGCCGATCTGGATTTTCAATCAGATGAATCATGCATACCAGAAGCCTCACTTGGCATTCTTCTTGGCGAGCGCTGCGTTGCAATAATTCTATAAATTCGCCCTTTTCATGATATGATATATCCCCACTCCACACATTGGCATGTTTTTAGTGATGCATTTTTAGTGATGCGGTGTTCCACCTTGCGGTTCTCATCTCGGCAGACAGGATGGAGGAGAGAGAGAGAGACCTGGATCCCCTAAAAAAATAGGAACTGGGAATTACGTCCTCCCTAATTTGTTTTCGCCGTCACTATAAGTGACAATTTCTTATTTTTTTCCTTTCCTTTTTTTTAATTTTAATTTTTATAATTGTAAATGTTCATAATATCAATTTAACGTCTTGTTTTAATAAATGTAATTAATTCCATAATAACTTCTCCTCTCTTTTTTTAATGTCTATTGTGTTTTTACTTTTCAATTTAAATTTAAGTTGGCGAAAAGCCAAATTTAATAATAAACATATTAAAATATCACGTTTGGGCCATAACGCGTATTTGTACTATACTTCACCACCTCATTTTGTTAAATATTTTATCTTTTCTGTGGGTTTCTTTTTCAGGTACCAACCTTTTTATGTTTTGTTTGACGCGTACATCCCCACAGAAAACCTCTTTTCACAGTTAAGTTTAAAAAACATTAAATAACAGTGTTTTTGTAAAGTTGGCTTGTAAATGTAATTAAAAACAAACATTAACTAATAGCTTAAAATACTAGGACATTTCTTCTTTTCATACAAGCTAGTAGAAATGTTTAGAAACATAATATATGAAAAATTGGAATAAAAATATGAAATAAGTGAGAAACTGGAAAATAATCAAAATGTTAGCTTGAATATTGTTCTATATCTAAAATATATGATATAAAGATTTTAAGTGGGGAATTAAGATCTGTAATCTCAAATTTATCGTGAAAAGTTTCATTTTAAAATATATTTTAAGAGAATTATAGCATACTCAACA
>CM063508.1:1110701-1128201 GCA_032207245.1 Pardosa pseudoannulata | reverse complement strand
TGATTGAATTTCATTTCAATCTTTCCGTTAGTAAACATTTAAAGAAAATCTTAAATCATTTCTAGCATTTTACGACAAATGGCATATCTTCTTAACAAATACTGTGTATCCTCTATAATCACAAATCCCTATAAGTTTAGAAGGAGGCAGAGATAGGTCACTTGGTCCTGACTGCGATCTCGTAACTGAAGGTTTGCCTGTTCGGGGCTTCACCCTGTCTTAGATATATCGTGTTCTTAAAGGATGACTGCTGCAAGTAAAATATGTTGGTGCTTACAATGTCCTCTAAGTTCTCAAACTATACCTCTAGGGGTGGCAGCGAAAGCCTCTGGAGGTTTTCTACTTGGTCCATGCTTCTAAACTATCAGGACCCACTTTGAGTAAGGTCGTTCTGTATACCCTAGTGGTGTTCGTCATAAAATAAAATGAGCACCTTTGCCTTACATCGAATACCCTATGTATCACGTCATTAGCTTATCCAAGAAATATAAGCAACAACAACTTTATTGGACGATTAGAATACAAGAATGATTTGTTTCAGAGGAATTACCCACGTATTTCTTTGAAATTGTAAAAAAAAGCCAATATTTGAAAGTGCCCGAATGTTTTGCTCAGTGGATGTACAGAGTGTCTATAATTAAATTTAACCCCAAGTCCAAAGAATGGGTTATGGCCTGGGGAACACATTATGAAAGTGAGACGTTTTTCTGTAAAGTAATATTTGAGAACTTTTTTTAACAGGAAGACTATTCTATGGGAAAGCTGGATATTGGCTTTTAAATTTGCGGGCATTGTAAACATCTACTCACTTCTCATAAACCAAGAACTATACCTGATCTGATAGACAGCATAGATAGGCATGTTCTTAGCATACAATCCATATTATGAATTATTTCAGCGACAACTGATTAGAAAAAGATTAAGAATAAATTACTTCCTAAAATACAAAAGTATTATATAAAAGATTCATTGATATATTATTTAAGAACATTCTTAAATCGAAGACTAATGTGTAAGAGTTTCTTATTAGCTTTTGACATTGAGGACATTTAAAACATCTAGTCAGTCTTGACAAACCAATAACTATACATAATCTAAAAGAAGGAATTTTATGGCATGTTCTCGGCATTTCCCCGGACACACTGCTTTCGACTGTAGAACATGATATCTTAAGATTTCAAATAGCACCTGAAAATGATGCCCACATATTGGTTTGGTTTTGGAGCGCTACGGTCTACCTTTTACAACACGAGTTTTAATGAGACCGGGACCTACTGTTTAAAGCCGATTACGAACGGCTACGAACATCCATGCCATAGTGGGATTCAAACCCACGAACTCAATTTAGGAAGGCCATCACCCTAACCATTCGGCCATCTTTCGACAAGCCTTGAACATGTCTTGTTGGAAACATTTTTTAACTAGTATGAATCTTGGCTAAATATTTAATATTTCAAAAAGGCCTTCTAGTAAGGAAATTTTGAACATTTTTTATATTCACTTAAAAAAAATTTCCATCATTTTAATTTGTTCTATATAACATTTTGCAACTTTTGACTATAGACACTTTTACAGTTTGGAAGTTTCATCATGAATGCCATGTATGTATTAATAAATTGCTGGACGATGACTGACAAATTGTGGTATTGATTTTAAGCGCCGGCGTCCGGTGTTTCGAATTAAGATGCTGGTATTAATATTCTTAACGATTTAGGATTTACATTAATCAGTAGGTACTGAATTGATTAGGTCTCATGTAGGAAATTATTATACTATAGTTATTAAAAAGAAATTACATGAATAAATTGTAACTGTATACATATGACAAATGCCTTTTATTTCTATTGTTTTATCAACATAAAAGTATGTACAGATTACTGTAACATATTTTGAAAGAAACTGTAATGTTTAAAATTTCTGATGAATGGGGACATATATTTTATAAGTTTACTTCCAGTCGACATAGATAAATTTAAGGAATCTTTGTTTCTATTCTCTAGAGCGTAAAATGAGAAGCAAAAAACTTTATAAATATGAAAGTCCTTTTTATCGGATTTAGTATATTTCTATAGTTCTACCTACATGAACATTAGAATTAGGCAATAACTTATCTAGTCTTTCATACAAGTGACGCCACCAAAAGTGAAAGCAGAATCATTTGTAGCTCTGTGTTTTATTGAACAGAAGGAAAGATTGTTCTCTTGAATACAGTGATAAATAGAAAAGAAATATTTCTTAGATCTCCTCCGAGAAAAAGAAATACGTTTTAGCATCTATGTCACAAAAGGTACCATGTACTGACAATGTTCTCGGATTTTCTTTAATTTACGAAAAGATAAGAATAAAATATGGGAGACGAAAAATAGAACTGCAATTTCTGCCGCAATATATAACAAAAAGATTAAATAAAAGATAAACAGAAATACGTTCTGTAAGTTACTTTTCTTTTTTTAGTTTATTAGTCTAAACCTACTTTAGTAGAAACAATTAGTTTACGTTTAAATCAATAAAGTTTTATCGTACATTCTACATAAAATAAATAAAAATAAATGTTTAAGATAATTTAAAAGATTTCTGATTTAATCCTTTTATGAGTTAATACCAATTTTTTACACTAAACATTTAATTACATATGGTTGAATTATTCACTTATTAGTTAATATTGCTGCCACAATATGCAATAAAAGAAGTAAATAAAAGATGAATGGAAATATGTGTTGTAAATTCATACCTAAGTCTATTTAAATAAAAGCAATTTATTTTTAAATTAATAAAGTTTCATTGTACATGTTACACAAAATAAATAAAAATATAAACGTTTAAGATAATTTCAAATATTGTTTTCGTTTATTGATTAAAAAACAAACTAATGAAAATTTCTTAACTTTCTCTGGTAAAAATCAACTAAATACAAAATCAACTAATACTAAATCAACTTTAAATCTTGAAATAGGCTATCAATACCTATAATAGCTTTGCCCAAAATAGTTTAATCCAAAGAGCATTCGATTACCTGATAGACCTTTTTTATTACCTATGTGAAACAACAAATTTGTGGTATTTCCACTTCTTTCAGTTTCTTATTCAAGTTTTCTAGTTTAGGCTGTTTCATCCAAATAGCAGATGTATTCACTTTTTCAGTATAGTGTTTCTTCAAATACACTTGTTGTAGTCCACTTTCAATCTTTCAGTTTAAGGTAATTATAAACATAAAGTTATAAGCAAAATGTGTACTAAAACTAAACTAAACTCCGCGGCACTACATACAGTCCATACTGGACCATGTTCTATTGTGTCAGGCTTCGTTTTCAAGACCAAGGAAATCGAGGTGTGAAACATTTGTCCCTGTTAGGTGGTTAAACTTAACCCTCCGAGTGGAACACACCGATTAAAAAAACTCTCCAAAAATACGCTAAATCTTTATTGTGTCAATGGCCAAAGAGTTCTATGATTTTTTTACTTCACCCTTTGTCGACTAGAATGGAATACGGGAAACACCCCCTCTTTCTTGTCCCTTTACTTCCGGTTATAAATAGATATATAAATAGATATTATAGATTCATAATTTTTAAAACACATAAAGCTCGTTAAGTTTCGAAGATCATCTCATAAGAAATAATGGATTGTAACAGTACAAATAAAAATATTCTTTAAAAAAATTATTTATATTTTTTTACGAAAGCTATCCAAGATATTAAAGTGGTACAATTAGAGATACATCTGTTACTGCAACCGAAATACTTCGAAATAGAGATTTACAAAGCCATGAAAAGCTATCAGCGTCTTTGTGCCTCAGGAAGTAGGGGTGCATTCCTCAATAAATGTCAGTTCAAGAGCGATGCAGTTTCTAAATAATCGACCTGACCCTCCTACCTCAAACACTGGCAGAAATGCACATTACATCCATTTTCGGAACGTTTTTGGAGGTCGAAAATTGTACGGGACAACCGCTTTGAAGATATCATAGGTTTGGCGGAATTGTACGTGCGAACCGTTTAGAGGGTTAAGCAGTACCCTCAGTCTTTTTTTCACAAATGTAATTGATTTTCAGTTTGACTACAAGTTGAAGGGATGAAAGGCTAAAACAACCTTTCCCAGCCCATGGATTGAACCTCGTATTTACATTTTGAGTGAGCGAGGCGTAATCACAACGCTTAATATATGGTTTACTTAACATATATATACTGTTAATTACTTTTCAAGGCTGAGGTATTCGCCCCATACCACCCCATAGACACAGGTGTAGGTGTTCTCATCATTGTAGCTCTATTACGGTAGCGAATCGAAAATAAAATCCAAAAGTAGACTTTCCGTTAAAATTTTTTAATACGAGATTGATGCATTGAATAATAATAATAATAGTAACGAGAGAAACATAAATCACATCAAGGCCGATACGATACTATCAGCATGCAATTGAAGAATCATCCGGCGAAACGTTCCTGTGGTCAAGCAAGCTGGGTTCCACAGCAGCATGCAGATGTGCTTCCCGGGAACGAAACACGACGGATTCTACCGCCGCGTTCGAAGTACTCTCAGATGAGAAACCGACTGGGTACGCCGCGCTTTGCACTCCTCTTTTTCTCGCCTGGCTGCGACTTATAAGGCAGCCGGTCACTGGCACGTACGCGTCCGCTTGTCAAAACTTTGCTTACACAAATTAGAATAAAAATAATGACAATTAGTGGCCACAAAATTATTACAATTGGTGGGCACCACACAGGGTTTGATGTAATTTTCTTTATTGTTATAAATAATTGAAAATATAATATCTTAACGTTTTATTACAAATATCAAGTCTTTTTTCTATAATATATAAACTATATAAATTTACATTAAAAATGAATTAATTTAAAAAAAGCAAATTTTATAACTAAAAAAAAATCCCCATAATCTATGTAAGATATAATGTTACGCGTCAATAAAATTGGTCTTCACCAATTGATTCACCAAAAATCCTTGTGATTCTAAATATCAGTATTTATTAAAATTTCTTTCATTATTGTTCATTTGAAGAATGATTTTGCAAAAGAAGTAAACAATACGTTTTTTCCTTAGGAGATTTTCAGTTTTTTCCCTTCGATTTCCTGCTGAAAACTTTTCTGTTTCTTCTACAACTTTATTTATATAATCTGAACAGAACATAAATGCATAATTGGAAGTTTTTTTTTCAGTGAGATTTGAACAGATTCTATTCTAAAAGACCTGATATTTGTTTATACTTTTACGAAAAAGATAATTCGAGTAACACTCGGATATTACAAAGGCATTGTGACGTAGTAAGAGAGTCTAGACAAGCATGTTGATTTTTTTTTATTTCTGATCTCACAGCTATGTACACTTTACTTCACAATTACGTCATCAAATATATACAAAGAGAATTCTCATATGTGCATCAGAAAAACTCTGTTCGACCAAAAGAAAAATCAAATTAAGCTCTCCCATCTAGATATTTTCAAAGTTCTTACCGTCCAAGAACAAACTCCTCTGACAAAATATATTCCAGCCACACCTAGCCCCTAGCCTGTCACTGGTTAGGTGCAATCATCAGTTTCATTCCTACATCGAAGGGGGGGGATGTAAGGATTTACCTATCTTTTGCCAAAAAATATAGAATGTCTTATGGCATTTATTATTGTTTTTACATAAGGAGAAAACTGATTGAAAATAAATTCACTTGTATAGAGTTTTCTGTGTTAAAAATGCTACTCTGTGTATTTTTTAATAACCTGCCTATTCAATATTTGCAAAAATCTCATATTAAAGGTTGAATTTTTTAATTTCCTCCTTCTAATTTTGGTTAGTTTTTCAGAAAAGTTAATCTAAAATTAAAATGTTTAAAATGTCATTTACTTTATGTACAAATTAAAGTTTATGCATTGCTTAACATGTACAAAATTGTACAAACTTTTATAGCTGATATAAATGTATATAAAATATTTTAACACGAAATTGTTTCATAAAAACACCTTTGAATTTGGTCAGGTTATCTTTAAATAAGAAGAAGGCTAACATTAGAAAACTATTTTTTCTGAATCTAGTCCAGTTTTTATTTATTTTCAATAATATGATACAAAATCATCTTTATATCATCGTATCTGCAAAATAGATAATACAACTATTAACTATATTATTTGTAGATAATTTAAGAAATGTCAAATAAATTCATAAAAATTCTTGATTTTATGGCATCTTCTACTACTTCTTTTTCATAAGATCTACAACTGATTACCACCAAGAATCTACCCAAAAGCGTAAGACAACGAGATCTATCCAATACCATTCTATTTTATCTAGTGATAACAATAAACAAATAGTGTTACAGTGTAAAGGAATGTCTTAAGGATTTTAGTCATCACTTTGCACTGTCAAGTTATTTTTTTCGACGTCTACCACAGTCTCTTTTTTTCCGTTAGGTTATTTTTAATGAAGAAGAGAATATAACATTATAAGGTATTTTTTCTAAACATAACCCTACGGTCTTTTGATTTATTTTTGGTAATTCAAAACAGTTTCTACTTACTGTAGTATTTGCAAAACAGGTTTTATAAATATTGTGTAGTACACCATTAAAAAATAAGATAAACATGAAGTACAGCACAATCTACATATTAATAACATAAAGCTAGTGTTTTAATACATCACCAAAACAACAGTTACAATCAAATAATTTTTAAGTGAAATAAAAGAAAATAAACATTCCTAAATCAGTCTCACCTCAAAATTATATAAACCACTGCTAAAGAGAAATGACTTTATAACGGGTTCATTACTAATTATTGTGCTTTTAAATTACAGCCTTATAATTGGTCCATTACATTTAGCAGTGTTTTTTTTCATTACGTAAGATACAATAATTAACCCTTAATTTGACAAGATGTTTTTTCAAATATATTTTAACTTTAATTCTGTTATTTTCCCATGTCTCTATAGACATTAGGATCTCTGTAAAATAAACAAAAAAATATAATATCATTTTATCAAATTTTATATATATATATATATATATATATATATATATATATATATATATATATATATAATATATATGCATGTCCGATGTAGTGGATTTAGCCAAATTAAGGTCAGAGTTAGTCTTCTGAAGTCAAATGAGGGAAAGTAAACAAAATAATTCCATTTGATAACATAATAATTTTTACCATAATAATACAATTTTGGTTTAAAAGTTTAAAGAATAATCTGTAGGAATATTGTGTATAAGCTTCTAAAGGAAGATCTTATAAGAAGTTGTTACGAATTATCAATTTTCTTACGTATATAAGAAACTATAATTAATAAATATTTTCAGAGCATAGGTGTTACATACTTCTGTAGACATAAATATAAATACTTAAAAAAGAAATAATAATAGTAGCACAAAAGGTTAGCTTAAAAGTGAAGAATATATGTATTGGAATATTGTTTATAAACTTCCAAGGAAAACTTATCAAGATAAAAACAAAAAACATGTCAGAAAACCTCTTCTCAGAAATTGTGACGGTTGAAATATTTCTTAAAAATATTGAATAGAAATGTATTTTTGATTTCCTGAAACACATATTTGGAGTTTTAAATTATTTTTCGGAGAAATAGATGAGAAGTATTTTTATTCTTAAACCAGATCATTATTGTATAATATTTTAAGAAGAATAATATTAAGAAGTGGATAGAAATGATTAAGAGAACAAAAGGATATTTAATTTCTAGGAGTTCAACGAACATTTAGCAGTTTTTGTAGATTTTTTTAAAGTGTAAACACTAATCCTTGCAACTGCCTTTATTAAAAGAAGTCAGTATCTGAAAGAGTCATATAGGAAAACAACACTTTCTAAATGGCAAAAATTGGGAAAACGTATCGATTTATCAGGAAAAAAGTGAGATTATTCGCATTTAAAGCAGTTGCATTTGAATGGTTACTTTATTCCAACCAAATAAATGTTTTAATTTACTTTTTTGTATTAAAAACCAATTCAAAGTCTAAATACGGCTGAATTGATTTTTACGTTAGTCTTATTTGGTTTGGTTTGGTTTGAAGCGCTACGGTCTACTTTTTGCAACACGAGTGTTAAGGAGACTGGAACCTACTGTAATGTAAATGCATGTTATATTTGATTTAACTCACATATGAAGATATGATTAAAAAGGTCATTTTCTTTCATTTTTATATAAAAAGAAGATAAAATAATTTGACTTTGGGAATTTTCAAAATAAAAATGATAAATTCTTTAAAAATTTTAAAAAAATGGATAATGGGTCTTTTTGTTAATATTTGAAAAGTATTGCTTTTAATTAAAAATCCAAAGAACAAAGTAAAGAATATCTCTTTATAGTTTTCTATATGTAGTTGAAATAGAATTTGAGATAAATCACAAAAGCGGTCAGCAAAAATGTAACACGTGGGGTGAATAAATTTTTCATAGAACATAAAAATTAATTCACCCCACGTGATTGATATCCTTTTCTTAAGTGATTTCAAAAGAGATTTAGTACTTAACTTTAACACTATGCATTTACTTATATTTAAAATAAAACCCATTTCCCTTGTTCAAAATATTTGTCAATGTCAAAGATTTTATGAATTAATTGCAAAACATATATTCTTTTCTCAAGAAAATTATCAATACATTTCGAGGCCACTGTCTGGAGTTCGGAGAATGAGTGAGTATGTGGGGGGTGAAAGGCAAGAGCTCAAGAATAGAGTAGAGCAGGTGCCAAATAATCCCCAGAGTATTGCAGTGAAACGCGCCATGAGCGCCTGAATAGTTTGACGACACGTAAACGGCGTGACAAATTTCAAACAGACCACCTGCGTCGAGAGGGTGACGGCCGTGCCGAAATAAGAATAAACACAACGAACGAGAAGGGGTCGACAGGTCCGTTTTCGAACAGGAATTCGCTGTCGAACCCCCATCGACGCGTCCGTTCAGTGGGTTAAAGCTGATTTTGAGTGGCTACGAACATCCATGCTATAGTGGCACTCGAACCCATGAACTCCGATTCCGAAGGCCAGAACTCTAATCATTCGGCCATCATTCGGTGAGCTACTCTTATGTCTTGAAGACTATGGGCTCGAATAATTCTACTGCCATGGATGCTTGCAGATGTTTGTAAATAGTTTTAACCCTTAATTTGGCTAAGTCCGCTACACCGGACATGTATATTATAACTACTATATAATATAATTGTCAGTGTTCGCCCTAGCGGGCATTAATTATCTCAAAAATGGAAAATGATATATTTTTGTTTATTTTACATACATCTTAATGTCTATAGAGACATGAGAAAATAATAAAAATTGAAAAATATTTGAAAAAAAAAACATTTTTATGTGCAGGAATTAGATTATCAGTTGTAACAGTATGGCATAAAGCCAAGTAATAAGATGTAAAAATTCAATTTCATTGGCATGTGGTTGGTTAGTTGGTTGGATCACTACGTCTACTGTTTTACTATACAAGGAATAACGGGAGTGGGGTGTACTGATGAAAGCCCATTCCTAAAAGTCTACAAACTTTCATGAGATCAGCAGGATTTCAGTCTGTGACATCACGTACCGAAGAGCAACACCCTACCATTCGGTTGTCATTCGGTTGATTTAGCATATGAAATGACTGCACAAGATATAAAAAAGGAAAGAGAATATTTTAAAATTTCTTAAAAGAAAAATAAACTTATATCTATTGGCAATGATTTGATTCCCTAATTATGTGTGGGCAACTGCACTTATTGGAATGCATGAAAAAAAATTTCACATACTCATTTTACGAAATATAATCAAACAGATTTATTCCGATGATTATATTAATATCTTTAGACTAAGTTAAAGTAAAACTGAAAAAATAGAGAAACATTTTGTAGCAGACAATATAAAAATTAATATCAGTAATACACATAAATGTAATTAAATATATTAGTAATAGGATGAAACAAAATATTTTTAAGTGGTACTAAATATATATTAATAAAATTAATTGAATCCATTAATATTTGCTTGCGAAAGGAAAGTGAAATTTTACGTAAACGAGGATATATTTTGTAGCATATAACATAAAAAACCAATACTAATATAATAGCAAAAGTATATGTATTTAAATGTATTACTTTGGGCGTGTAACAAAATATTTTTAAATGTTTCTAAACATAAATGATTAGAAATAATTGAATACATTAATGACAAATAAATGTAGTATTGATAAATATGATAAGATGTTTATTTCCAGACAAGTAAAAACTAATATTAAAAAATATTAAACATAAATTAAACTTTTTGTTCTTTAAAAGACATAATGTTTGTAAAATGTTACAAAATATAGACTATGAAATAAAATATGGTTGGTTAGTTGGTTGGATCACTACTCCTACTGTTTTGCTACACAAGGTCTGACGGGAGTGGGATGTACTGATTAAAGCTGATTCTAAAAGTCTACAAACTTTCATGAGATCAGCAGGATTTGAATCTGTGGCTTCCCGTACCGAAGAGCAGTACCCTACCATTCGGTTGTCATTCGGCTGATTTAGCATGCGAAATGTGTGTACATCATTGAAAAAAGGAAGGGAATATTTTCAAGCTTCTTAAAAGAAAAATAAACGTATATCTATTGGCAATGATTTGATTCACTAATTATGTGTGGGCAACTGCAATTATTGGAATGCATGAAAAAAAATTTCACATACTCATTTTACGAAATATAATCAAACAGATTTATTCCGATGATTATATTAATATCTTTAGACTAAGTTAAAGTAAAACTGAAAAAATAGAGAAACATTTTGTAGCAGACAATATAAAAATTAATATCAGTAATACACATAAATGTAATTAAATATATTAGTAATAGGATGAAACAAAATATTTTTAAGTGGTACTAAATATATATTAATAAAATTAATTGAATCCATTAATATTTGCTTGCGAAAGGAAAGTGAAACTTACGTAAACGAGGATATATTTTGTAGCATATAACATAAAAACCAATACTAATATAATAGCAAAAGTATATGTATTTAAACGTATTACTTTGGGAGTATAACAAAATATTTTTAAATGTTTCTAAACATAAATGATTAGAACTAATTGAATACATTAAGGACAAATAGATGTAGTATTGATAAATATGATAAGATGTTTATTTCCAGACAAATGAAAACTAATATTAAAAAATATTAAACATAAATTAAACTTAAATCTATTCTTTAAAAGACATAACTTTTTTGTAAAATGTTACAAAATATAGACTATGAAATAAAAATAAAATAATAATATTATTAAATCACTACTAATTTATTTATGTATGAGAATTATTTTTAATGAAATATTCACCTGTTGCCCCAAAAAATTATTTTCCAGGGAATTAAATCTCCTATCATTAAGTTTAAATACATACTATGTTTTATATATGTTATATCTATATATATATATATATATATATATATATATATATATATATATATATGTGTGTGTGTGTGTGTGTGTGTGTGTTATAATTATAGAACGTATAGTAGTCTAATTACTTCATAAAAGTTAAAATTAACAGCTTCAATTGTCAATAAAATAAAAATTAAGTATAAAAAACAGACCAAGAGAAAATGATATTTTTACAAAATAATTTCAGGCCAATTTTCAGAAATATTGTCTACAAAAGTATTATTTTACATTGAAATCCTTTAGAAATCTTTTGAGCTTTAGATGAAAACTTGGTTTGCTTAGTTTTAAGACATATTGAATATTTCTAAACCTGGAATCCGAACTAAATAAATAAATAAAAAAAACCCATAACATACTAGAATAAAGATTGAAATAATTTCATTGTTGCTTAGATATGAAAATTTTCAGATGTTCTTTAATACCAGATTTTGATTGAGAACATACATTGGTACATCTGTTTATTAAATTTAAATTGCTTTTTAAAAATGTCATTTTAAAATTATGCCTAAAATAAATAAGTTTGTTATTTAATGCAAATAAATATTTATCCGTGATATCTTTCTAACATAAAAATAATTTCCACGTTGTTTCGATAACACAATATTTTCTCACACGTTCTTAAATACTAAATTTTGCTAGAAAACATACATTGGTACAAGTGTTTCTGAAATTGAAATTGATTTTTAAAATATCCTTTTAAAATTATACCTAAAAATAATATAGAAATTTTATGTAAATAAATATTTGTTCTCGATATGTGATAATATACTTAATGACATTCAAAATATATGCATACATATCTAGTAATAATATTATTATTAAATCACTACTAATGTATTTATGTATGAGATTATTTTTTAATGAAATATTTACCTGTTGTCCTAAAAATTGTTTTCCAAAGAATTAAATCTCCTAAGTATCATTCATCTCAAATACATACTATGTTATATATATATATATATATATATATATATATATATATATATATATATATTATATATATATATATATATTATATATATATATATATATATATATATATATATATATATATATATATATATATATATTATAATTATAGAACTTATAGTAGTCTAATTATTTCATAAAATAATATAATTAACAGATTCAATTGTCAATAAAATGAAAATTAAGCATAAAACACAGACCATGAAAAAAAGATATTGTTACAAATAATTTAAGGCAAATGTTCAGAAATATTGTCTAAAACAGTATTATTTTACAATGAAATCCTTTAGAAATCTAAACAGAAAACAATATAAATCGATACGATGCAAATAATAATAGGTAACAATATAATAGGAGAAAAGTTAAAAATGATCTCATATTAAAAAAATTTAAATCAATACACCATAAATAATAAACTCCAGTGCTAATTATCGGAAGATAAATTACCCATAGTGTAAATTCGAAATTTTAAAAGAAAAGTGCTTGTAGTTATTCTTTTAAATTCAACGAGCTGTGTAATAAAAATAGAGTAAAAATAAATTATAAAATATTCTGAAAATAAGAAAAAGAAAATAAGAAAATTTTTGCTAGCTTCTAAAATTTAATTCAAGATATTAAAAGTTTTAAAAAATAATCAGTATTGACAACTCTTAAATATTCATCATGAATAAGTAAACTTTCAATTCCCCATGTTATATATCATAAGATAAATTACTCTTCGCATTCTGTTGATGGATGGATTATGGTTATTTTTAAGTGTCCATTCGCAAAAATGCCAATGTCTCCATAAATCTTATTCTCCAGGAATCTCCAGCTTTGCCACTATTTGCTCTAAATATACGAGGCACATTTTATAGCTAAAACATATTTAAAAAAATTAGAAAATGTTTTTCCTATGAAAGTTTCTATTGATTTCCTGTCTAAATTGAGTAATCGTGTATTGCTAGAAAAAAATATTTCAAATGATCAAATAAAGCATGTATATATCCGTAATGATAAAATAAAACACACTTAGTTGATTTTATGTAAAAGTAAATTTGTTTCATCACAAAAATTAATGTTAAAGATGTAAAGATCAATTAGATATAAATTTTAGAGATACATTTATTATCTCAATGATTTAAATGCGGAAACGTAAAATTTAAATTAAATAAAATAAAAAAAAAATTTCTGAAAAATATGTTAAAAATATTAATTAGTATCGAAGACATATTTGATTTTCTTTAGAAAATTATTTTCTGTTATAACATTCTGAGGTGTACAGAAATTAAAAAAAAATATTTTTCTATTACATGATTCAATAAAATTCCTAAGATATAGGAAAGAAAATTCGACTTATATAAATAAATTACACTGCTATCTTAAATTTTTAATTTATGATAAAATATTTGGTATGTAAATATCGATAATGTTTTATTTCTCTTATTTAAGTAAAATTTATATAAACTCCTTAAATAATATATATAAAATATATACTATTTAGTTTTATATAAAATATATATTGTATGTATATATATGATAAATATATATATATATATATATCTATAAAATATTATATATTTATATAATAATAATATATGATATAATATGTATATATTTTTATATATTATTATAAATGTATATTATATAAAATATTTATATATATATATATATTATATATATATATATATTTTTTATATATATTTTAGATGAAATAATGCAGTTTATTTATACATTTAGAATATTTCAATTAAAATTCTAAAAAAGAAATTGTTTATAAAAAATTACAATTAAATTATATATAATAAAAATCATAATAAAAATATAATCCATTTTGTTTATATTAAATTTTTATAATTTATGAAAATGATAATATATTAAAATTTTTATATTTAAATATAATATATATATTTTTTATATATTATTTATATATATATATTATATATTTTTATATATTTTGTATTTATATTTTTATATATATATATTATAGTAATTTATATATATTTATAATATCTATATATATATATATATATATATATTTATATTATATATATTTATATACACATATATTACTATCTGAGTTAAAGTCTGAATTTCATTAGCAAACATACTTCCAGTAATGCAATCAGAAACGACACATCATGTAATTATTAATAGATAATTTCCTTATTTAATAATTTTACGTAATTTGACTGTAAGTGTTGTATGTTTTAAAAGGAAAGCTACTATATAATTTTTCTTAATATTTACTACTGCTTTTGTCATATCCGAAGAAATGCCGTAAATGGTTTAGGAGAACGTGATAAGACCTAAAAGATAAGATAAAACAATAAAGATATTTCTGTTATATATCAGATGGGAGCAAGGAAATAAATTGGCTGCTGGTATTTCCTGATGTGCATACATGAAAAAAATATGAGACTTCTTTGCTATCTGAGTAGGGACTGTATATATTTTTTTTTTTATCTAATTAAGTAAATCGGATATGAGGTGGAAGATATCAGAATGTATTTTTTTTTGTAGATAAAATCCTCTATTACATCCCTTTCCTACAGAAAACTAAGTCAAAAACGACAATAAACAACATTTTATGAACTCCAGCATATTAAATCGCAACATGAGTTCTGAAGTCATTAAAGAAGTTGTCATTTGAGTGATAGAAAGTGTATAAACAAATGTTAAATTATAATGCTATTTTGATTTTATTATATCAAGTTTGTTTCTCTTTTTTGAACATATCTGTTGTGTATACATGTAATGATTTTTTAACATAAAAACTAATCTAAGTAATTACAAATCTCTCTTAAAATATTTTTCAGGTGATTATATAATTTTATAGTAAAATTTGGCGACTATCTTTTGTTCTTTCAATTTGATGAATTTAAAAACACCAAAATCAATTCTAGCTCTTCTTATATAACACTTTATATAATTAGTTCCTCTTCCTCCACTTCTTTAAGCCTCTTCCACGTGATAAATTATTAAGAACTCTGACTGGCTGAATCACACACATATAAATTGTGATGTACATTTTTTTTTTTTTACACCCAGTATACCTTCAGAAAATGTTACTGTAAAAAATTGCATTCAGATTTGATTTTAAGAACGACTGCACCCAAGCCAATGATAATTTTCTTAACTTTGGGATGAACAAACATAGTTTTTCGCTAATTAAAATTACAGAAAATGTTTTTCCAAATATATTTACAAACTTATACCATTTTAGACAATCATAATACAATTCGCCAGCTTTTAAGAAATAAATTGTAGTAGATTTTATGATGTCTATATCTGTTTTTATTTATACCCGATTATAGATTGAAGAGTTTGAATGATCACATCATTACTCAGTCAGTGATTTTAAGCTTGATTTAAAAATATCATTAGTTTTTATTTACTACACTCATAATTTAATCCACTGGATATTTAAATTCAAATTATTCAAAATACCCATTAGTGGTTTAGTTTACCGCACCACGGTGTACTGTTTTGATGCACGAAAGCTTAAGGAATTTAAATCTTAAACTGATACCGACATCCATGATAGTAGTGGTATTCAAAATTTACTAACAAACCGCCAACGCGTTTTCCATGCAACCATTGCTTGGGTCATGGTGTTCATTTTATATATCAGATATTAAGCAATAAGCGAAAAAATTTAGAATGATCCTTAAAGCCATTATTCAATACGTTCCATTTACATCTTCGTTTAATTTCTTACTATAGAAATAAAAAGGACTTATTTTACTTTGAGTTTTCTAATAGTGTTTACCCACTTCAAACTGTTGGTTCCTTGAATCAAATGTATGCATTTCATATTATTTTTGTTTCGTACTCACTAACATTGTCTTCTGAAATATAAAATATATAATTATGTTGTAATAAAACGTGCAACACAAAGGGTGATCCCAATATGAAAATTCTAGCACCCTTTCAAAAAACATTAGTATTCATTAAATATATCATATTCATTTGCTGTTAAATTTTATACTTTGGAGATTAAATTAAATAAATTTAAACAAATACCTTACAAATTACATAGATAACAAATTTTCATCCCTTTAGAGTAAATTATGAAGACGTGTGCAATGTAATTTTACAGTTTCATATTCAGTGAGGGCACGAGAATAAAATATCGTCTAATTTTTTTTCACTAAATTGAATCAAATCAATTTTACAGTTTAGTTTTCTCTTAATTTTGTATGTCTTTGCCATGAAAAAGAGGTGGACAACAAATGTCGTTAAACGTATATTTGAATTGTATTAATTCATTAAAATAAAGTCAGTTTTACTTACAAGTATTTCTTAGTGTGTAATCTATATTATTATATTACATTAGGTAGTGCTTGGAGGGTCAGACTGAATAAAAACCTTCATACCCATTCTATGACATATAAACTTTTTTTCTGTTTTGAGGTAATTCAAAACTAATATTAATAGCACTTTATATTACTACAGCCATGCTGATATTAGAAGCAATATTGCTTTTAATGAATGCTAAAATAGTTATATGTATATAGATATCAATGCCTTCCTTATTTGTAGAAAGAAAATAAATCATCAAAGTAAATGTATAAAAATATTTATATTAAATTAACAACAGCAAAAATTTTCACATTTCTAATATGTTTTAGCTATAAAAGGGGACAGTTATATATGGACGCAAATGTCGGAAAAGTTAGACATTTTCAATAGAAAAAAAAAAAGAGATTTATTTCACATTGGCATTTCTACGAAAGGGCACTTAGAAACTACATCAATCTATCAATCACTGAAAAAAATAAGTGTGATTTATCTTTTGATGTATAACATGGGAAATTGAAAGTCTATTCATTGGTGTGCATATTTAAAAGCTTTAAAAGCTTTTCTTGGTTAGGATACATATATACACATTTGTACATACGCATGGTTTATTTTAATAAGCATAATATTTAAAATATTTCTGCATGACTATTTTTCCGTGGTATTGGAGAGGATAAAAAAATAAGAAAATATCCATCAGATAACAGAAGAAGAACATAAAAGCTATGAACCAGGTCTATTGATAGACTCAAATATTATGGAGACAAGAATATAAAAATGAAAGATGTCTTACCACTAAAGAATATTTATTTTAAAATTTAACTT
>CM063508.1:1095701-1100701 GCA_032207245.1 Pardosa pseudoannulata | reverse complement strand
TGTTTATCATATGTGATGAACAGAAATTCAAAGGGTTAAATATATATCTACATACTGCAAAATAAAACAGTTTATAACGGGCAAAATGCTTTGTTTATATTGCATTAGTAATGGCTCATTTTTGTGAAAAGTTTTCTTCACAAAATATACTATATCCGCATAATATTGTATGGAGAAGACTGATTCTCAAGTGGCAAATCCTTTAGATAAAATAATTGTTTATAGAATTGCTTTTGTGTTAAAAGCAGTTTTTTAAATACATTATTTATAATATGGCAGTCTAAGTAGGCACTGGACAGGGAAAGTATATCAAGGAATCTCCAACTATGGCATCGCCGAAAAATGATCGAATGGTTAGGGTGCTGGCCTTTGGAACCGGATTTCTTGGGTTCGAAACTCATTAAGACATGGATGTTCGTATCTGTTCGGAATCGGCTTTAAGCAGTAGTTCACAGTCTCATTAGTCCTCGTGTTGCAAAAAAGTAGACCGTAGATCTCCAAAAATCAAAACCATCTACGGCGTCACGATCACATCCGAAGATTTTAATGGAATATCAAATAGATATTTCATTCTGTTAGAAATTTTATACAAGTATTAAATTATTAGGTATCTATTACAATTATTAATATGCATTTATATAGTATAGGAAGTATTCTACACTATATGAATAGACAAATTACCTAGGTTTTATTAAAGAACATTTAAATGACTTGTTTATCAATATTAGAAAGATCTATATTTTTGCAAAATATAAAACAGTGATAAAGATTTTTGACTACTCTAAATGAGTAAGATAAAAAACAATATAGAAAAGAAAAATAAGTTTAGAAATCATAATGTGAATCTAAAAATGCAATTTTTTGAAATATAAAATATCTTAAACTTGACTTAGTATGACTTAATAGTTGACTATATTATAGAAATTTTTGCCTAAATTTTTTTTTATTGAACATTACTTTTAATCGAAACATATGAAACAAACAATTAGAAACATATTTTATTTTTAAATGACTGAATAATATATTTTAATCTTATTTAATTTTTTTAAATAGTTAATAGTTTAATAACGAGTTTTATACGAATCCTATTTTTTATATATTTACTATTGAGAATGAAATTTAAATCTATTTTGCTATTCCAAATAAAAATTATAAATAATGTATATGGTACGTTTTGTATTTCATAATGCACAATATACCTAAAACTTCTATATAAGATGTAAGATATTAAAATTGCATAATATATTTAAAAAACTGCATTTATATAACATATTTAATATGAAAAAATTAAAAATAAAAACATATGGAAGGTATTTACTTTTCAAAGATATTTTTAAATATTTATTTCAGGATTAAAAACTTCATATGAAATACGGTCAAAAATTTAAGACAAATTGATTCAGTCTGCAAGAAAAAAAGTAACATGGAATATTTAAAGTTAAAAAGGAATGCTTTCATTTCATTATTTTCTCATCTAATGTAAAATCTAAAGAATTCCTATGATTCAAAACAATGTGAAACTTTTATATTTTTTACAAATTTAAGATGCATTTCTAAAAATGTTTTATTTGCATAAAAATCACGGTATGTTTCATTTACTTTTGTCCGTATAAACAGCCTGGGGACAAAACAGGAATTTGTATTTAAACAAACTAAATTCAATTAAAATTTATTCAAAGTTTTTTTAATGGGCTATTAAAATTGAAAAGATTCTGTGTTGAAAATACAAAGAATATGGAAGATTTTTTTTTACACTAATTTGTTTTCACTTATTATATGATTTTTTGTTAATATTTTCACTTATTATAAGTTCCTTCTGCTGACATAATATTAGATATCATGATTTTTGAAAACATATTGATTAAGCGCACATATTACTTTAAATTTTTTAATTAAAATCAAAATATTTTATGTTATATAAAATTCAGCTTTCACTTCGGCAAAAATTACATAACAGGTAAGTTATTTTTCACTCGGTGTATACATTTTATGTTTTATGTTTTTAATTACTTTAAGAAAATTAAATTTTTATTAGGCCTATATTTAACGCATGAGCTAAAATTACTCATTTTACATTGAATTAAATTTAGTTAAAAATTCCTACAACATGTAGAATTTTCTTTTCTAACTGTTATATATGAATATATATGAATAAATTTATGAAAATGTATATATATATATATATATATATATATATATATATATATATATATATATATATATATATATACGGGTGGCCATAATTAAACTGACAGTGCTCAGTGTTATGTAGCGTGATCTATTTGCGAAAATGACGCCACATTTCGTAGGAAGATTAAGAAGACGGTTACCGAAATATTCCGCCAAAAAACAAATTAGTTACAAAAGCCACCGCTAGGGGAATATTTTTCGATGTTTTATAGAAAATAAAGTGTTAACTAATGCAAATTAATACAGAATAAAATTACCTTTTATTATGCACATTTTCTGATTTAGTTCAAGTGCAATATGGCAACACATTTAAAAAAGCGTAAAATCTACATAAACACCGATAAAGTCTCGTGATCTGCAATATCACGTACGCTGAGCAGAAGAAGAAATTCTTTATTCAAATTTCACGTTACATCCATTGGCACAGTGCCAGCTGCTTGGGTTTTAAAAGGCAATGTGTTACGTTTCGAATCAATCGGATTGAAAGTTTATGTGCAATGTCTCCTTCTTTAGTCGAGCGTGCGTTACTGGTCAAATTCCTTTACCTCAACCAGTGAAATGTGTCAGCCGCTCTTCCTGCTTTTAGAACATATAAACAATTGCTTAAAGGTAACGGTCCTGTGTCAGTTAATGGGGTAAAAGCAATGGTTGCGGCGTTTGGGAAAACAGGTTCTCTGAAGGTTCAGTCAGGCAGAGGACCAAAACCTGTACCACAGGATACAATTGAAGCAGTTGCCACGGAATAGCTCGGAATATGGATATTCCTTACAGTACGGTATGTAAAATCTTACGAAAGATTATCTTCTATCCGTACAAGATCAGCCGTGAACAAGATTTACTGTATCCCGACCATGATAAGCGATAGACTTTTGCTCTCATCTTTCTTGCCAGAATGGAGGTTGATGATGTTTGGACGTTGAAAATCTTATGGGGAGACGAGGCTCACTTTTACCTGAATTGAACTGGGAATACCCAGAACTGCCAAATTTGAGATGACAAATCCCCACATGCAGTCACAGCAATGAAATTACATTCACCAAAGGTAACTGTTTGATGTGGGTTTGCAGCGGTAGGTCCATTCTTCTATAAGAACATTACCCCGAGAGGACCGGAAACCTGTTCTGTTTCCGGAGAGAAATATCGCCACATGTTGAACAGCTTTGTCATTCCGGCACGTCAACAAACACAATGACTGGGGGAAATCATTTTCATGCAAGATGGATATCCTCCACACTCTGCTGTACGGCTGCAACAGCTGCTACGAGAGAAATTCACAACAGAAAGAGTCATTAGCTGCTACTTTCCAACTGCATGGTGACCTCAGTCGACTGATCTTACCCCATGCGACTTCTGGCTATGGGGTTACCTATAGTCAAGGTCTATCAAGGAGTGGTCCAGGACCTGGCTACGTTGAATTATAACATATCGCGGACTGTATGGGATATTACTGCAGACATGTTACTTTCTGCTGTTGTGCATACTGTGCACAGAATGCAATATGTAATCCACAACAACGGCAGCTACACTGAACCTCATTTGAATGCAAAATAAAATGTAATTTCCGTATTAATTTGCATTTGTTAACATTCTATTTTCTATTACACAGCGCCAAATGTTCCCCATAGCGGTGACTTTTGGAACTAATTTGTTTTTTTGCGGAATCCTTCGTCCCCCGTCTTGTTTAATCTTC
Organism: Pardosa pseudoannulata; assembly: GCA_032207245.1. Classification (NCBI taxonomy): domain Eukaryota; kingdom Metazoa; phylum Arthropoda; class Arachnida; order Araneae; family Lycosidae; genus Pardosa; species Pardosa pseudoannulata. The sequence goes on along the minus strand of CM063508.1, from coordinate 1,096,821 downwards.
CTACAAAATGTGGCGTCTTTTTCACAAATAGATCGTGCTACAGAACACTGTGAGAAATGTCAGTTTAATTATGACCACCCGGTATATATATATATATATATATATATATATATATATATATATATATATATATATATATATATATATATATATATATATATATATATATATATATATATGTGTGTGTGTAATATTAAAATTCCTTATTTACATATTTTAATATTAGTTTAATAACTTTTGTTCATAAAGTATGTGGGGGGGGGGGGTTGTGCAGTAATTCTGATTTTTCCTAACAGACATGCTATAGACTTCATTCAGCCTCTGTCTGTACTACTTTAGCCAATAGTTAGCACATTCTCTTTAAACATGGGTATTTTTTATTATATGATCAATTGTGCTTAGGGATTATCCATAATCTTTTTACCTGAGAAATCCCTACTTGTAAAGTGTCTGTATGCAGGATCTTGTAAAAGTCCTTACCTGTTGTATGGATTTCATGTATCTCACCAAAAATAATATGTGTTGTGATTTTGAATGTGTCTCACCCATATTACACACACACACACATATATATATATATATATATATATATATATATATATATATATATATATATATATGTGTGTGTGTGTGTGTGTGTGTGTGTGTATGTGTGTGTTGAAGGATGGGTGGATGAGCTCGTGTGTGTTTAATAAAAAAGGCGTGTTGCATGTACATATGCAAAAATAGTAGTACTCCGAATATCTCTATTCCAATAGGAGTATTTACTTTAACACAACGTTGGTCCATGTGTTTTTTTTTACAATTCACTCTCAATTTTAGGAAATATAGGTAAAATTCTTATCATATAAAAGTGAAGAACCAAATTTGCAAGAATCTGCAAAAATATTATTTTCTTAAACAAATTAGTGAATTTTTCTTCCGATACATTTATTGTGCGTATGTTCTTTTTACATTTTTATGGTCTTTCTTAAGAACCAACATGGAAATGTTGTACTAGTAATGGCAGTTTTATTATTAAATGCTCTTTCAGGTGTCAAAACCTATGTTTTAAAATCGCACAAAAAGCTAAACGAATTGAGATATAAGTAGATGGCCTTTAATTTATGAGTCATGTAGT
>CM063508.1:1065701-1090701 GCA_032207245.1 Pardosa pseudoannulata | reverse complement strand
AGGGTTAAAGCTAAATATGCCTAAAACGGCTTAAAATTCAATAAAATCCTAATAATTATAAAAGTGGAGATTTAACTCTTGATCCTTTAGTTTGTTTTCCCTTTTCAAGTTTAACAGATAATTTGAAAAATTTCCGTGACTTTAAACCGTTTTCTATGATGATAACACAGAAGAGGTTTTATGGTTATAGGTTTATTGGGAGGTTTTTTACGACTAAATATGCCTAAAACGACTTAAAATTAATAATAATCCTAAAATTTAAAGAATGGAGATTTAACTCTAGATTCTTTGGTTTGTTTTCCATTTTGCAGTTTAGCAGGGAATTTGAAAAATTTCCGTGAATTTTAACGCGTTTCTATGATGATAAGACAGAAAATGTTTTGTGATTCTAGGTTGATTAGGAGAGATTTTACAGCTAAATATACCTAAAACATCCGTTGATGTCATTTCGACACTAAGACAGTTTATCATTATAAATAGCTGTCGTTTAACAAAAGATGGATAACTTAGTAGAAAACATTAGTAAACCAAAATTCCCAAAGTACTACTCCACGTTTGCTTAAACTTGAATGCACTGTTGTTAGGTGTAAGGGGGAAATGAATGAGATATACAAAATTGATGATTCTAAGTGTTTCGTTACATAGAAGTTGCGTATCTGCTCATAAAATTATTTCATTCGACTTTCGATTTTCGAACCTTGTACAGAGGAAATAGTTAGAAATTCCCTGAAATGCCAAAAAAATGTGAAATTAAACAGTGTTATGAAAATGCATCTAAAAAATGTATGTAACTTGCATGAAAACTGTGTGCGTAAAATGTACAGGAAAAATTGAATGCCACTGTATCCATTGCAGATAAGGTATATACAAAATATTATACATAAAAATGATAAATAATGATTAAAGAATTAGCCTTTATACAAGCATTTTGTTTATTATACTAATATTCCTGAATATTAATCATTTATTTTATTTTACTAGATTAAGTAATTCGATTTGTTACAGTTTTTTAAGATATAAAGAGTCGTAACTCGCCTGGAACTCGATTTTGCGGAAGGCCATGGCCCACCCTGGGCTGGCGCGCCATTGAAAAAGAAGAAAGAGTCATAATCTTCTATATAATAATAGGCTAAGTTATCTCTCATGAAAAATTGAAGGTACTGGAATTTATGAAGCGGTTCGACCTGGAATGGATGAAGGCATCCGTATTGGATTCTTGACCCGTTAGAGTTAGCCAAACTCAAAGCGAGTAAAGTTTATCTTCTCCTAAACTAACAATACGATTCTAAAATAAATTGGCATAAATATGCTTCATAGATCAAAAAATACTGTCGTATTTAAAATGTTCGAAATGCACCCGTTTCCCCTTTTTCGAGCTTTTAATGCCCATATTTTAAGCCTAATTTTACCCGGTTAAGAGCAAACAACTAAATGTATCAATTTATCACAAAATAAATAGGTAAGGACTGGTCTCACGAAAGTTCTGTAACAGCTAATCGCGATTAATCTGTTTAAACCGAGAATTGTGACCCACCATTGGGTGAGGACGTCCATTAATCGACTTTGGGGAGAATGGCCCAAAAAATAACAATAAATACAATATTTTTCTAGCTTTATGACGTCATTTCTTTAACCATATCATTTAATCATTTCTTATTTTAAATTATCCAAATATCGTCTGCATTATTGCACTGAATTTAGGTATTAAGTAAATAATTTTCTTTTATATTTGGCTTAAATAGTAGAATAGGTACATATGTGATAATTTTAAATTAAATCATGGATTATTTTTTGTTGCAATCAAAATTTTATGAACGGTATTAACAACAAATTCTTTTCATAAAAGTCTAGGAGTCTATTTCATGGACTAATAAATATCTAGCTTTTAAGTTATATAACTTTGAAAATTAAGAAGTTTGTTCATTTATGTGTTTGATTTTTATAAATAACCACACGGTTTGCAATCGATTCGTCGACTTTTAGATATTATTCATATATACCGCCAAATAGTCACTGTCAATATTAAAACTTCTACTGTCCATCCTATCATGTAATACGACAAGATAAATGAAAGTTTTCAACTAACATACAATCAATAATTTTTTTTTTTACTGATCACGTCATAAAACGGCCTCTATTCTAGTTAGATAATATTAATATTAGCTAGCACTAGATAAAAAGATTTCTTGATTTATATTTAGCACTATTTGTGATTGCTTAAACTGAATAACTTAATAATTTTATAATACATTTGTAATAGTTTTAAAATTTATTATAAATTATTATTTATTTATAATAATTTTAATACTATATTATTTATACTACACTAGTTTTTGGAAATTATTAATAATTTTATAGTATCCTTTCTGAATAAAGGTATTCGTTTTATTACTAATATTATAATACAAAATAAAACGTATAATAAGTATATATTCCTATATATATATATACATATATATATATATTATATATATATATATATATATATATATATTTATATATATATGTATATATATCGAATGTATATATATATATTATATATAAGTAAAATATATTCGTATATATATATATATATATATATATATATATATATATATATATATATATATATATATATATATATATATATATATATATATATATATATATATATATATATATATATATATATATATATATATATATATATATATATATATATATATATATATATATATATATATATATATATATATATATATATATATATATATATATATATATATATATATATATATATATATATATATATATATATATATATATATATATATATATATATATATATATATATATATATATATATATATATATATATATATATATATATATATATACATATATATATATATATATATACATATATATATACATATATATATACATATATATATATATATATATATATATATATACATATATATATATATATATATATATTTATTTATTTATTTATTTATATACATATAAATATATACATGTTAATTTATATTAATATAATCTTAAGAATAAAATTTGAAATTTTCTTAAAAATGCCAAATAATAATGTAATATATTTTAGAGATTTATAGAAATTTATAGAAATTGGAGATATTCTTATATATAGATATAGATTCTGAACCTTTTTAAAAGATGTAATTATTAAATACAAAACTTGAACATATTTTTTTTAATGTGGTAAATATTATAATATTTCTATTGCCTTACTTTCATAAAAATATTTTCATATTTTTTATAATAGTATTCATACCAACGCCATTATTAGATAATAAATTAATTTTATATAATATATGTTTATTGCAAATATAGTATGTGTGTTTATTTGATTCTTATTGTAATATTAATATTAATGCAATTCTAATTATCGCGATAAATTATTGTGAGACACATATCATGTGAATCAAGATCTATGTATGAGACATAATTAAATACAATAATATTTTGTCTCAATAAGCTGCAGCTGACACAATAACTAATAACTTATATAGTCATTTTCTCGGTTATCTTTCCTTTCGGGAGATTTCTGAACTATTCATCGGCGAATATTTATTATATTTCTTCATAATAACTCATAAAATAGCATTCTCATGTATACGAAAAGAAAACATTTAATTTATATTTTCCTAGACATGCTTACGAAAGAGGAGTATTTTTCATAGTTGAATTCAAGTAGGAATTAAATTAAAAACAATATCATACCGAAATATTTGGATATTACATAAAATTTTATTTTAAAACTATACCAACGTTACTCAAAGGGGTTATGACATTTTATTTCTGAAACTAAATAGTTAAAATAAAACTAACAAAACATTAATTTGATTCATCAATTTGTATAGAGTAAGCAATATATGATAGCATAAAATTATAATTTAAGAAGAATTAAAACAATAAAGATGATTATCCAAATCATCGAATGTAAGTTTTCTGCGACAGTGAAACTAATAAATTTTTTCAGCATATGTGCCTTTCTTTAGATCTTACTAAGAGACCAAAATTGTTAGAACAGAAACTATTTCTCAATTATTACATTCGTTTATTGTCTATAAATATTAACTTGAAGTAAATATTCATAAAATAACTCTATAATTTGCTATATATCGAAATAAAATTATGTAGAAAAAATATTAAAATTAAACTATACATAAAATGTGTAAAAAACTGGCAGATACAAAAGAGTTTCAAGTAATAAATTAGAAATTTTACTTTTTTATCAGACGTATTAATCCAATTAAGCGTATAGTTTTTTAGTTCAAATTTAACTAAAAAATGGTGCCATACGTAACAAATTAAAAAATTTTAAAATGCTTTAAGTTATATATATTAATCTAAAGATAGGTATGTTATTGTTTTGGTGGAAATCTCACTGAAAAAAATCATCCCATGTTGGATTATATCAAATATTAGAAATTATAGAACACATCTTTATCAGACACAATTACTTTATTAATACGTATGGTACACGTTTTAGTGGATACCTCACTGAAAAATATCGTAAGTTATAAGTTAGAAATTTTTTAACTCTTTTCATGAGACCTATTAACTTTAAAGATATGTAGGGCATGCGTTTTGATAGAAATCTGACAGAGATAAAAGCGTCATAAATAGTAAACGATAAATTTTAGAACACTTATCATCATATATATTAAACTTAACCCTTAATTTGGCTAAGTCCGCTAAAACGAACAATCAAATAAATAAAATCTGGTAAGTTTATGAAAGCTTCTATACGGCTTAAATATCTAACAAAAACTTTTAAAAAATAGAAAATGATATTTTTTTTGTTTATTCTACAGAGATCCTAATGTTTATACAGACATGGAAAAATAACAGAAATTAAACAATATTTGAAAAAGCATCTTGTCTAATTAAGGGTTAATGAAGAATATTGCACTCCTTTGGTCATTAATTGGTTTTATAATGTTTGTAATGAAGGCAAGAACTGCTATTCGAATATAGTTCCAACCATGTAGTTCATTTTCTGTATATCTCTCTATTCATAGCGATATTGCTCCAATGTTTAACTCTGTCAATGTTCAACAATTTGAACCCCTATGCATGGTGATAATGGCATAATCACTAACACTTCGCTAGCTTTCATGTAGCAGTATTTACGTTAGTGTGACTATTACTTTAACCATTATATTTTAAAACTACAGTTATCATACTTCGAGTAGAGAGGCATTTAACAAAGTAATCACTCAAACATGCTGAACGGTATAAATAAATCAAGGTAAAATAATTCAAAAAGTAGTATTAAATTTCTATACACTAAATCATTATATATTGAGTAAATTTCAAAAAATCCAATATTATTACTTAAAAGTAATAATTGATTTAGAAATCGTGTAAAATTAAGCATTTCAACTATAAAAACTAAAATAATTTTTTATAAAATTATAAAGGAGCTATAAATAAGCAATAAACTACTTATAATGAAATAACAAACGTGTACTCAAAATATTTTAAAACCTTTAAAAATGTAAATCCAAAGAAATTTTAAGCTATAATTATTCACAATTTATAGTAATTTTTTTTGTTTATGACCATATTAATCAGGTCGTGAGAAAAAGATATAATTAACTATAGTAATGTCACGTCTCAGTAACTATAACTTCAAGAGAAAAAGGAATTTGGCGTAGGATGCACTAATCTGAATCCAGTTCTGTTGTTGACGGAATAATAAATTAGTTTTACACGATTATATCGGCTATTGCGAGATTTACAGAGACATTTCATCCCTGTATATTTCATCGGTTGGTCTATTTGTTCATAAAAACACACAAATATCTTATATGCATTAAAAGTAATTACATAGCTTTATGTAGGTGAGGTACATATAAAAATGACATTTAAAAATATTCTTTTAAAAAATACTTTTTTTTTTCAAACAAACTGACACTTTAAAATATATTTTTTTGAAAAATAGCTTTACAGTAATACCATTACAAAAATAGCTAGATTATTTTCAAGGTAAAATAAAATCTAATTGGAACACATGAAGACTTCCTTTGTTTAACTTCGAAAGTATAATTCGTCTTGAGAATTATCTTAATATTAACATGTTTTATTATAAATATTGTTATATTAACACGTCTTTAGAATTATCTTAATATTTATATAGATTACTATATAACATATTTTTTAATATGTTTATAATTAATGAATGAAAAAATTATTGTTCCAGTCTTTAAAAAGCTTTGTTTTCAGAGTATGTGAACACATTGATAACTTTTTGTTTTCACTTCTGTTGTTGTCAACGTCATGTAAAGTTATATTGAGATCATTAATTATATAGAACGAAGAATGCAATTAAAAATAGAGATACACAGCTATATAATACAACAGTTAAAAACATAAAATGTCAGCATATTATGGATACACTTTTGAAGTTACTCTCAGCTGCGCTAATATACGTTATATTGAAATTTCTCGTTAGATTGAGTTAATTCAATCTCTGGAAGAGTTGTAAAACTAGATTATAGAACTCTTGCTCTAAATATTAAATTTCGCCATTCTATGGTTAATTCATTTTGAGTTATTGGAGATATATGCGTATGTACAGACGTAAAGACGCCATGTCGAAAATCGTCAAACTACGCTCATTGATACTCAAAATGGATATTTACACTTTTAATTAAGCTAGCTAAGACTTACTTAACAATGAAATTTGCCAATTGAGTCAGTTTGGTCAAAATGTTTATTTTTGTAGAAAGCTGTGTCGAGTTCTCAAATGTTTTACAATTAAATTATTGCACTTACTTTGTACAATGAAGCATACAGTTAAAGTTATATAAAACCATAAAAATACTAAATCATCTTGCATAATGCCATCACGTTAATATGAGAATTTTTTTCAAAGAATCAGAGTAGTATTATTAATGAAGGATTGTCTAATGACTTTGTGAGTGCAAATGATTCAATATCATCAGTTCAGTTAGATCTAATGTTTATACAGAATTTCTATGGTTTTTTTGGGGAAAATTAGCAAAATATTGGCTCATTTGCGATATTTTGAGTGAATAATTTCTATCGCCATAATCAACAAAGTGAAAAACCTGGGTTTGACGGTTTGGTAAATTTTCGAGTGTGATATATTCAAAAAGGTTCTGTTCCCAGAAACGTTTTTGGCCCTATACAAGTCATAGGGCACCGTACAACATAGAACAGTACACCGTAGTCCTTTAAAGGAGTACGGTGTACTGTGTTTCTAAACCATGGCTAATAAGACCATTACCTACTATTTAAAGCTATTTCAAAGGATAACGTACAGTATTCAATCTCACAAACTCCGGTATCGAAAAGCAACGCCCTACATATTCCTCCACAGTTTGTCTAAAAGCTAGGTCCAAATTTCTTAAGTTTATTTAGAGATCATTGTTCAGAAAAAGGTTTATTTTATTTGCTATCTAGTTAGAGGTATGATAGTTCGTCATGTTTGCTGTGTATTAATCTACTTTTTTCTTATATAATGTTCCTGTGTACTGAAATGAAGTTATTTCCTGATAAGTAACACTAACTTAAATTACTGATTATTGAAGATTTTCAATAATTTTTATTTCCCACAGTTTCTGAAAATCTATTCAATTTGGAAACCTATAAATAAGCCGGTAACAATGCAATAGTGTTTATATTTTTTCTATTCTATTTTTAACACAATTCTATTTTAAATAGGTAAATTAAATACCACTCAGTTTCGTCAAATTGAAATTATCCTATTTGAAGTTCTATTTATAGTTTAACAAACTTTCTTTCTGTGATAAAAAAAATTTCTTCATGATAGTACTCACTTCTTAATAACATATGAATTATATGAAAAATTCTATTTGGTTTACTTTAAATTGTCACATTTATAATGATTGCAAAGAACATCTATATCTCTAAATGTTAATGATTATTACCATGGCATGGTTATATTTTATGTATGGATAAATAATATGTGGATTCATTTTAACTTTTAATTACTATCTCCAAATATTTCTCCTGTGTTATTATTAAAAATAATATAGATAACACAGTGACCTTATAAGTAAATCTTGGCGAATAACTTTCCTTTTGTTATTATGGTACCGGGAATTATTTTTAACTATTAGACAACAATTGTTTAATGATAGGAATATAGCAATCTCATTTCAATATACAATAATCCATATACTATTATTATTCAATATTTAATTATATTAATAGAGAAAGATTAAAATATTTTTCTCATTTCTGAAATAGTATGCATAATTTTAAATAATCTATATTTCTTATCTAATAAAATTAATGAAATCTTACAAGAGAACAAAAAACTAAATAATCACAAGAAAATTAAGATGGCGATTGTAAAGTTTGATAAAATAATGCTAAAATTGTTAGTAAGAGAAATACTTATGGGCGTATGAATAAAGTACACATTAATCATCTTTAATTAGATTCTACAAACTTCTATATATTTCAATGCTTTGAACATTAAGATCAAAAGAATTTGTTAAATATAATTATTCACTGCTTGTAGTTAAGTATTGTGTTCATGGTGTGTTAATCAGGATATATGTAATAGATATAATTAACTGTATGAATATTGTGAAGCAGTTTAACTTCAGTCAACATATGAAGGAAATGCACGCAGTGTGTAGTAATCTGCACAAAGTGCTGCAGTTGACAGAATAACAAATTAGTTATCTAGTCATTTCCTCGATTATATCGGCTTTTGAGAGATTTCCGGATCATTCACCGCTGGATAATTCATCGATTGGTCTATTAACTAAAAAAAATCTTACACATAAACATAATTGCATTTATAAAAGCAGTTTTATATTTGCAGCTATATCTACAAAAACGTAGTTTAAAAAATAAATGAGGCAATAAAATATTTAAAAAATAATTTCCGAGGGAATTAATAATAATATTGCGTTTTCATAGAGATGAGTTAATATCACTTTACGTTATATTCTTGAAATAATTCCAGAAAAGTTCTTCGAAATTAAATACAGTCTAACCCAATGTTGTTGTTTTTTGTGTGTGTGTAACGATGTCCACCCTGATTGCTGGACAATGACCGTATTGTTATGATACTTCTATTCGGTACCAGAGTTCGCGATTATCGAAATCGACTTTAACCCTTCAGCGGACAGTGGTTTCACAGCAAAACCTCTTGTTAAACATTTTTTCTCTAATTTTTAACCCATCTACCGGCCACCCTCCCCACCTTTTTCCCTTTCAAAACAGTCACCCTTTTCGTAAATTCCAGACGGAACTTACCGTACCATACTAGAGTTGCCGGTTTAAAAGTTGTCAGGCTACTTTTAAATTATTTTTCCTTCAAGTTAAAGGAGTTCCGTTACTCAAAATTTGTTTCTTTCATTTATTATCGCATTGCAATATTTTTTTTCCTTAAAAGCGTACGATACGAGTTATACGAGTGCGAACGAGAAGGGGTCGACAGGTCTGTTTTCGAACAGGAATTCGCTGTCGAACCCCCCGTCGACACTTTTGAGGAAAAAATATTGCAAAGCGATAGTAAATGAAAGAAACTAATTTTGAGTAACGGAACTCTTTTACCTTGCAGGGAAAACAACTTAAAAGTAGCCTGACAACTTTTAAACCGGCAACTCTAGTATGGTACGGTAAGTTCCGTCTGGAATTTACGAAAAGGGTGACTGTTTTGAAAGGGAAAAAAGGTGGGGAGGGTGGCCGGTGGATGGGTTAAAGAAATATGAATGGGTTTTTTTCGATTTTTTTATGATTTTGACATTACAATAGATGATAATACTCCATTGAATTCCTTTTTTTCCTGTATTTAATCTTTTTTTTTGTATTTATACTTGCTGTACATAGAAAGTTAGTAATTTGATTTTTTTATCACTTATGACCCTACACAAAAGAATCTATTCAAACAACACTTATAAATTACACTTATAAACAACACTTATACTATTTATTTATTATAATTTTTAAGAAAGCTTATTTATTGGTCTTCCACTATAATTAAAATTTTAAAAAGGATTGAGTTCAAGCTGTACACGGGGATGAGTTTGTCAGTTAACCCCCTCAATCCCTCCATATTGCCAAACGATGGCCGAATAGTTAGAGTGCTGGCCTTTGGAACCGGAGTTCTTGGGTTCGAATCCTACTATGGCATGGATGTTCGTAGCCGTTCGGAATCGGCTTTAAGCAGTAGATTCTGGTCTCATTAGCCCTAATGTTACAAATGTAGACCGTAGCCATTCCAAAACCAAACCAATCCCTCCTATGGTATCCTCTAAGGCAAACCCCTCCAAAGATTATAAAAAAAATGTAAACATTTTGCATTTATAAGGTTTATAGATAATAATTATAAAGTAATTTCATTAAATTTCAAATAATTTATGTAGGTGATCTTTAAAGGGTTAAGCAGTAGGTCCCAGTCTCATTAGCCTTCGTGTTGCAAAAAAGTTGACCATTGTGCTTCAAACCAAGCCAAGTCACCCGGATGTGTTGCTCAGCTCCTTTATCAATCTCTGTTTCATGGAAACTGGGAATTCCATTTCTGTTGACTGAGAATTGAGCTTATTGTAAGGAATGTTGAAAACTCCAAATTATTTTAAGAAAACTTCTTAACCCATATTTTACCACACCAACTAAATATTTCTGAAAATTTTTAAAACTTTATCCATAACATTAATATGGTGTAACTAAGCATATAAAACCAAAATTTTAAAAATAAATTTTAATTTTTTAAGTAATTAGCTGTCCTATAATTAGGCCAACTGTCCAATACACTACTAAAATTTAACAAGTATCACTTACATTGCATTAGGCTGATTCATAGGTGAAATTTGGGAAAACATTCAAAGCGAAGTCCAACATTACATTTTAATCACACTGTTTTTGCTTTTCTTTTGCAGTTCTTGATCTGGCATCTTTGGTAAGGGGTAATAGAAAAAGGATATTCGTTGTAGGATGCAAATACCCAAAATTTATATCCAAATTTTACAGGTTTATTTTTCACGAACATCTTGTAACTGTGGCCTCCAAAATATTTTACCATTATTTCATCGATGGTGAAATTTTCAGAAAATATACCAAACTGCTTCAAGGTTATGCTGATTTTGTCATAAAAAAGTCGACTTTTACAATAACGATCTTGCGGATCAGTTGAAGAATCATCGTTAAAATGGATAAAGTGTTTGGTGTCGTAATACCGTTTCCTGGACCTAGCGTTACTCACTAATGTAGTGCCAATGTCTGGAGTACTACAAGTAATCTCCACTATGTTTAAAAAAATAATAATAAATATAAAATTAAAGATTAGAAAATGACAACTTTCAAGGGGTTGCTAAAAATATATTTTACAATACAATATATTTTGATTTCTCAGTTTTTTTTTTTTGTTACTATGATAAAGTATGTTTATTTTAAAGGTCTTAAAATAAAATCCACCCAGAAAAAGTTTATAACTTTATTATTAAATGGAATTCTACTTGCTGTCCTGTTTATAGGACATCGGTCCGATATGAGTTAAATTCGGAATTTTGCAATTATCGATATTTGATAAAAATCGGGACCACAAAAATAGAACGTTTTTAGCTAGAATCCTTCTTCTCTGGGAATTCCTTAATCGGGTTCCCCACTGCTTTATATGCATCTTTAAGTAACTTGATTTATAAAATAATATTTAGAAGGTGAGATAAATATTTAAAAGAAAAATTGGAATATTTTACTAAGATGACAAAAATTTCATGGAAAACTAAGTGTACATTTGGAAAATAGGGCGTAGTATGCATCACGAATTTTCTTTTAAGTTTTACTTATATGGAATTTAGATAAAAGCGTTGGGGGTAACAAAATTTATACCAAAACTGGGTAAATTTCCATTATGCATTTAAATACCTAGTGAAAAGAAATTTTCTTTTCTATCCTTTATCCATTATTCTTATACAGATACCATAAATATTTTTAGTTATGCATGCTTTTATATACATTTACATTTTCTCCAAATATGTAAGAATTTAGAATTTTCTGAGTCCTGCACTATCTGCATTTTAACTGAATTTACATAGCCTTTATTTCAGAATAAAGTTATTATTTTATTTAAATATTATAGCATTTTGAGGCTTTTGAAACATTTCAAAGACTTACTTCTAGGGAATTTTCACAATCTAGTGTGTAATGTAAGAAGCATTCAGTTAAAAGTGTGCTAACGCTGACTTTGAAACCTGAAATTTTATTCCTTTGATGTTTAGTTCTTTAATTAGAAAGCTTTTAATTAATTTTTAAATTAATTGTACTTTTTAATCTTTTGTAGAATATGTGCTGTAATTTTTAATTAAAATACATGTTAAAAATCTTTATTATAATATAATTTTAAAAAGTTTAAATGTTTTATGATGAATTGTAGTATACTAAATATTTCAAAATGTGATTTAAAACTTTTTATTCGTAGCTTATTAAAAATATTGTTTTTTTATCAGAGTGTATTATTTTATACATAATGCACTCACATAAAAAGTAATTCCAGTTTTTTAAACGAAATTTTTATATTTTTGTGAATACTGTCTAAAGATACGCAATTACTTAAAATTAACGAAGTAATATAAAAATATGCAAACCTATGTATTGGTTGTATGTTTTTAAACAATATATAATTTCCAATGCTTGTAGCAATACAGGCATATATATGTATACCAAACAGTCCTAAGTAGCTGTTATTCATTTATCATCCACCGGGAAACACGTGAAGCTTAATGGGACAGGACTGGAGAACTATTACCGCTGATGTGTCAGTTTAGAAGCAGGGAAAAAGAAGACCACTTATTTATAACTTACTATTGCAGAAAACTTTTGATAAAGCCGACCTTTCTAATATTCCATGCATTGTAATATATACAAAACCTTTTATAAATTCCGGATTATGTAAAAGAGAAATCTAAACTTATTTTACTTCTGGTAGAAAATATGCCAAAATTTATTTAAACACTTTCAAAATTTCTTTTTTATTACTATCTATAGTTTCAGAATAAATCTAATATCCATAAATAAGTGCTTAAGGGTCGAAATAAAAAAGCAGAACAATTGCAGTGGAGAGGAAGCTCTCATAAATTATAGTTTAGCCTGTATTTTCGAGCCAAAGAGATTATAAAAAATAATTAAGAATGTAGAAATATAGGGATAGAAATATAGAAATGAATGTTGAATCATTTCTCACCGTACCTAGTTCGTTATCAGCCTCTTTCAAAATTTCTTTTTTATTACTGTTTATAGTTTTAGAATAAATCTAATATCCTTAAATAAGTGTTTAAGGATTGAAGTAAAACGCAGAACAATTGCAGTGGAGAGGAAGCTCTTATAAGTTATATTTTAGCCTGAATTTTTAAGCCAAAGAGATTATAAAATATAATTAAAAATATAGAAATATAGGGAAAAAATATAAAAATGAATGTTGAGTCATTTCTCATCGTACCTAGTTCGTTATCAGCCTCTTTCAAAATTTCTTTTTTATTACTGTCTATAGTTGCAGTATAAATCTAATATCCATAAATAAGTGCTTAAGGGTTGAAATAAAAAGGCAGAACAATTGCAGTGGAGAGGAAGCTCTCATCACTTATATTTTAGCCTGTATTTTTGAGCCAAACAGTTTATAAAAAAATAATTAAAAATATAGAAATATAGGGATAGAAATATAGAAATGAATGTTGAATCATGTCTTAATACTGCGCTATACAGTATAACGGTGCAACTTTCCTACACCGCAGGATTTGCTCTTATACCTGTGACCAATTGAAGATGTGTTAACAAGAAATGCCGTGATTTATATCAGGTACTGTCACGAAACTGGAGTTACGTCATACACTAGGAATACACTCTAAAACCATAAAATCCAGTACATGCATAAACGAAAAAGAAACATATATGCCTTGAGAGACAGTACATACATTTTCGTTTATTTTATCTACTTACTGATGTTACTTAGTGTTCCGTCCAGCAGTCATGATGCTGGATCAGCTGCATCAAATGCTTAATAGCTTTGTAAAGTGTTTTTATTTTGTCACCGTTGAGCCTAGCGCCATCTGAAAAAGAAAGAAATATAATAGTGGTCACTAAGAGCGTGGATCTTGGGGATTAAATCGGCTACGAACCAATATACTCTGTTTTTTCTTGATGTTTCTTTAAAGTGGAGGGTTTGGATGACGTTTGGAGTGAAAATTTCAAAGTCATTGTAGTAAGTAAATTCTTAATTCCTTTAATCACAAATTTTATTAAGTTTTCATTTTCCCAAAGCTGATCCAATCCATATACATTTATTTCTATTTGATTGGGTTTATTTATGTATCAACCTCGTTCATATTATTTTTATCTATTGTACTGTGTTAAAATCTTAAATGTTAGTAATCATAAATTCTTTATTGATAGTAATATATTTGCCTTGTAATGTTAAATTCTAATCTAAAATAAACTGTTAGCAAATCCCTTCCCTTTGGTCATTTCTCAATCACAAAGTCTTTATTTTAGTTTATATATTTAATTGTACATACCACTAATACTTAACATCTCACACATACAAATAATTAAGATCGGGATCTTAAAAACCACTAGATATGAAGAATGAAGTGTCTTATGTTGTTACACATTAGGTAATTAAAATTTTAGGAGAACAATAGTAGTGTCAAATGAACTATATCCAGCCAGATATGGTACAAAAAATTCTTTTTCATTTATCCAGTTACTGATGTTAGATTGTGCTAATTAACATTAGGATTTAAGATATAATCTACAATAAACTGTTAGCAAATACCTTTCCTTTGGTCATTTCTCAATCACAAAGCCTATTTTAGTTTATAAATTTAATTATACATTCCACTACTTCTTAATATCTCATACATAGAATTAATTCAGAATCTTAAAAACGACTAAATGTGAAGAATGAAGTGTCTTATGGTGTTACACATTAGGTAATTAAAATTTTAGAAGAACAATAGTAGTGTCAAATGAACTATATCCAGCCAGATATGGTACAAAACTTTCTTTTTCATTTCTCCAGTTACTGTTATGTTAGATAGTGCTAATTAAGATTAGGATGTTAAGTCATAAAACTGCTAGATATGAACAAGGAAGGAACTTATATGGTTTTACGCTTAATGTATTTGCATTTTTGAACACCAATGTTGTTAAAGTAACATATATGCCGAGAACAATGATGCAAAAATTACCACTTTTTTTGTCCAGTTACTAATGTTAGATTGCATTAAATGCGATCATAATGATAAATCTTAATAACCACTATAGGTCAAAGATGGAGGATTTTATATCGTTTTATACATAAGGTAATTACACAAAGCTAATATCAAAGAAACACATATGCTGTCAGAGATGGTACAAAATTCGTTTCTCCAGTTACTGACTATATATTAAATGAATTAAGATAAAAATGCTAAGTCTCATTATTCACTAGATTTGCGGAAAAGAAGGCCTTATATGGTTTTAAACAATAAATAATGACACTTTTTGGAGACCAACAGCTAATAAAACCTCTGTATACTGTTACATTTTTTAAGGAAAAAAATAGAGTGGAATTTTAATAAAAAACTTATATGAAATACAGTATACTCCTATTATCTATTTATCCTCATCTTGTAAGGCAGGGTTACAAGAAAAATTGCTTGGATTTTCATCAATTCTGCCTTATGTGTAGTCTGTATTTTGCTTACACTTAAGGCAGAATTTTTTAATTTATTCCATTCTTTCGAGGATTTTAGTAATTTTCACCCGATGGGGCTTTTAATGTATTACAGATATTTTGATGCAATATTCCATCAAATATAGATATGCCTATACCAAAGTTATTTTTAAATGTATCTTTCTCATAATAAAATTTATTGTATAAGATTAGGATTATTTCTCATTGAAACTTTCTAAAATGTCTTTCGTGTTTTTTATTGATTCTATACTAATAAAATAATTCTATAAATAACAACAAAATGAAAAATTATATTACATCACTCTATTTTTTATTTTGTGATTTTACCATCTCTTCTGGTGGTTTGAATAACGTACTCTATTAAGTTAATTCATTTATTCTTCAAAGAAATTAAGTAAAACAATATATTTTTATCTATAAGCATTATTACACATTTATTGAACTACATTTACTGAAGCTTTATGTTAATTAAAAATGTAAATATTGTCTCTGTCACAGTTAATAACTAACAACCATGTTTGCACTTAAATAACAAACTAGATCCTTGCAATATGTTCAAAACAAAGAAATAACCTTTAAGGAAAAAAATTATTAGAACACTTTTAACCTTAACAATTAGTCGCAGGTTAACAAAATTTACGGAGTTTGTGACACTGTAAATTTTTTAAAGTTTATGGGATCATAAGGTACTTAAAAAAGTAATATGCCTGAGATATTAACATTTTCTTGGAATCTAAAACGACTGTGTGAAATATTTTCCCCAATTAAGGGCGTTTGGTCTAAGAACATGTCAAATATTCATATTATACAGTTAAAGGGTTAATATTTTCTTCTTTCTTTTTAATGCAAAAATTTCTTTTTTTTACATAAAACATTAGACTTGGGAACATCATATAAGCGGAAAATATCCCACTATTTTCAATATGGACAGCATAATTTGAAGATTTTTCTCTCAAAATTTATTCTTTTCACATTATGCTCGTACCGTTCAAAACATTTAACAGTTTAAATATTTTTTTCCAGATTTTGCCAATTTTTTTTAGAAAATTGATACTAAATTTACTTTTTTGTTATTTTCTACAAATTGATCATACATTTTCTTGCATATTTTCTAAGAATTTATATTACGCAGAAACTTATATTTTCAGAATTTTTTATAAATTTAGCTTCAATTTTTAAATCAATAAAATGCTAATGTAGATAAATAATTTTTTGAATTATTCAATTAATTCTCTTTCTTTGATTGAAATTATTTGAAATATTCTTTCGCACAACTGCATATCATTTTTGTAAAAAGAAAATTTTTAAGTAATTAACATTCCATTATTATTTTTCTAAAATTAAAATAACTTGTAAAATATTTTCTTTATTATGTTCTAAAACTGAAGTTTATGGCTTTTAGTTAAATATAACAATTGAAAATCAATATAAGTTTTAAAGGCTACTGTTTTACTGTCGTATGGTTTCTTAAAAAGGAGTTAAAAGTATATATATGATTTAAAATAAAGTTTCTGTTATTTTAGAAGAAACCTATTGAATGCGAAGTGTCAGTTTAGATGAAATTAAGTTTTAAAATACGCGGTTGAAAGTGAAAATATCCCAGACTGTAGGCTTAAACTCAATGTATAGTTACGTGAATTACTAGATCAAAACTAAGAATGTATGCTTGGTTTCTAAACGTCTCTGTTCGAAAAACATAATTTGAAAAAAAAACAGTGGTAAACATCTTTTTTATAAATAAAGTAAAATTCTTTCCCTCCCGTCTGTATCACGACCTTAAGAAACAGAATAATCCCTATATGTTGAAATTTTTTCTCTTAAAACTCTTCAAAAATGATATATCCAGACATTTGACTGCTAAGGAGTCTGATAAAGTAGTTTATGATTTAAGAAGACACATATCGTCTAAAAGCTTTCAAAGTCTACAAGTGTGATCCTATTTTTAATACTTTGTATTTTTCAAAATACTTTCTGTAGAAAATTCTACTTTTACTGTAAGTTAAACAGCATGTTCTTTTTATACTTGGGGTTTTTCACACGAAAAAGTCATGCAAATCCACTTTTTTGATAATTATATCATATTCTTTATTTATATTGCTAAAACTTATACAGCATTTTAAATACATTTATCATAATGATGAATAGAACCATATATTTGCTTTCAAATTTTAAATTAAAGAAGTTTAAATTATTGCAAGTTAAATAGTTTCACTAGAAGGATGTTGCAACTATCCTATGCCTTTTTCCTATGATATTTTCTACTAATATTTATTAAAATTTAGTGATAACTCATGCTTTTTCACAGAGATAATATTGTAAACATTAAATATTTTTGTTAATTTTATTGTTAAAGTTTTGAAATTACTTAAAACATTAAAGAATTGTATTCAATGTGTATATGTTGTTTATTTAACAATAAATGTTTGACCCAGCAAATTAAAATAATAAAAGCATTTTATTTTATATATTATATATATATATATATATATATATATATATATATATATATATATATATATATATATATATATATATATATATATATATATATATATATATATATATATATATATTCGTGTAGGTAATTACCTACACGAATCATTAACATTTTTGTAATAGTATTTACGTTAAGTGTACATAAACAGTATTAAAAAAGACATTTTCCACCTAAAGATATGTATTAGCTGTCAATAGCAGTTCCTATTTTTAAAAAGCTTGTGGTAGTATATTAATATATTTGTTTTAGACAACATTTACCGGACAGAAACATTTTCATTCAGTTTTCTAAAGTTACATTTAGTCTAACAATTTCAATTTATATATAGAGTAAGTTTAAAAGAAAATGTTTTAAAAAGCACTTTTGCCGAACAGCAGAAATCAGAAACCGTACTATTCTCACCATCTTCAGCAAGATAGATTTCCTAATTTTAAACAATAAAATTTTAAATCAAATATTCAGAAAATCTAGAAGTGACTTGTAACTGTACTGAATAAGACTTGGAGTATTTCAGGTCAGTAGGAAAAGAGTCAGCTCAATGTAAATGCATGGAGTAATACCTTATATTTACTAATAAAATGACGAAATATCGACCAATAATCGAATAACAACATTTTATGTAAATCAACTCTTACATTTATATCTTGGTGATTTAATTTAATAACTTATAATGTTAGTAAACTTATTTAATCTATATTCAGACATAAAGTCGTAAAAATATGTAATCAAACACAATATGAAGGAAAAAATAATTATATTTAAAAACAGATCACAGTAATATTTTTTTGTAGTTTTATAAAACATTAATTGTACATGCTAATAATTTAGTATCCGTATAGAATATTCAAGTAATTCAATTTCGTTAATTATGAAGTAATATTAAAAGGCTATTAAAGTATAAAGGTTTCATTTGGGTTCCAAGAAAAACATTAAATTCAATTAAATTAAGGACATCGTTCAAATGAAATGAATGCTTATGCTTGGAATCATTTGCAAATTTGCTGAATTGTTTCAAATTTTACTTCTGTTTAGAAAATAGGGGCAATCGCTCTCACGTAGTTAATTTACTTATTCAATGTCTGAAAAGTAAAGCAATTTTTACAGCTCAGCGAACATTAGTATCACCCGAGTAGAAGTTTTATTTAAAGTGGGTGAAAAATGATTTATACTTTGGAGATAAGCTGTAAATACAGTTATAATTATTTCTGACCTGATAAAAAAATAAAAAAGGATTCAATTACACTAGTTTGTATACACACACACACACACACACACACACACACACACACACACATATATATATATATATATATATATATATATATATATATATATATATATATATATATATATATATATATATACAGTAGAACCTCCATAAGTTGACCACCTAAGGGACTGTAACTAAGTGGTCAACATACGGAGGTGGTCAACTTAGGGAATTATTTAAAAATATTTACTATAGTACAATATTATGCGCTTTACATCGTCTTCCTACAGAGTTGGGTAGTTTTCAGTTTCATCGTCACTTGGAACATTATCCTCTTTGCCGTTCTTTTTCTCGTACCTTAGAGTCATCGTTGTGTTTAGTCCCAGAGAGTATCTCACTGAAGATTGCCTCTGGGTCTGGTTCAACACATGTTACTAACTCATCGTCCATGGTAACATAATCTTCAAAATTGACTCCATCAAAAACTGGCAAGGGAGATAGAGGAAGCTCATCCTCTTGCAACGATGTTGTAGCTGTAATAAATCCAGCTTTCTTGTAGCAGTTCTTAATCGTGGCTTGCGTAACTTTATTCCAAGCAGAATTAATCCAATGAACAGCATTCAAAGCATTTACTAACGCAGCTGTTGATGATGCCAACGCAGAAGAACCACAGGTTTGTGCTTGCATGATCACCCATTCCAGAAGTTGAGCTCTGTAGTGCACTTTGAAGGACTGAATAATGTCTTGATCTAAAGGTTCGGTTTTTGAAGTTGTGTCTGGAGGCAAACATTTTAGCTTCACATTTGTGAGATTATTCACTTTTGGGTGGCTGGGGCAGTTATCCAAGGTAAGTAGAATAGACAGCTTCTTTTTCCTCATTTCTACGTCAATTCCTCTAACCCACTCTTCGAATAAAGCACTGGTCATCCTAGCGGATTATTCGCTCTCCAAAAAACAGAAAGGTCATCAGGTTTTACATTTTTAAATGCACGGGGTATTGTAGTTTTGCCGATCACCATAGGCTTAAATTTTTCTCCAGTCATACTAGCACATAGAAGAACAGTAAAACGCTGTTTTGAAAGTTTTCCTCTTTTGCAAGAGTCACCCTTTATTACTAGACTTCTATCAGGCATTGCTTTAAAGAAGAGACCGCATTCATCAGCATTAAAGATGTCCTCATCTTTAAAACTTTTAGCAAACTCTGGGAATTTTTCAATAATCTTCTCCACCACTTCAGCTGAAAACACATTCGTTTCCCTACACAAAACTTTTTGAGAAATCTCGTATCGTATTTTGAATTTTTCAAACCAACCTGCTGATGCTTGGAAGTCCTCAATTTCAAATTCTTTTGCAATTTTTTTGCTATTTCCTGAAGCATAGACACTGATATTCTTGTATTAATGGATCTCATCTCTGTAAACCAACGAAATGTGGCTTCATTCACAGCGTCGAGACACGTTTTTCTCCTTTTTCTTTGAAGTTCCCCGTTTTCGGAAGAATATCTTTCCAGATATTCTTCCTTGTGTTTTAAAATGTTGCTCACAGTTGTCTTACTCATACCAAATTTTTCTGCTGTCTTTCTTTGGCTGCTGCTTTCCAGAAAATTAAGAAGATCCACTTTCTCCTTTAATTAAAGTTCTTTAGAGCTTTTCTTTGCACCATTTGTAATAAAAATTCGCAAATAATCGACTGGTACTGCCACGACGCGATATGCAGAAGAAAAGAACAGAACGTGTTTCACATATGAGCGATACACGTTGTTTTACAATTCAGCGTAGTTCGTTCATTGCTACACCGCTACACACATACCACACTCTCCTGACCTTTTTC
Organism: Pardosa pseudoannulata; assembly: GCA_032207245.1. Lineage (NCBI taxonomy): Eukaryota > Metazoa > Arthropoda > Arachnida > Araneae > Lycosidae > Pardosa > Pardosa pseudoannulata. The sequence goes on along the minus strand of CM063508.1, from coordinate 1,069,464 downwards.
GACAGAGTTCAGCAATTACAGTCAATCCAATAAATGAAAGCATGCAAAGGGCTAGAATATCAGTCCTCCTTAACAAAAGACTGTGTAATCTCTGGTATTTCAATCCCATAGTTCCATACTGGAAGTGAACAATGAATGGGGCACCAAAGAGGGGGGTGATCGCGAGTGTTGCTCAGATAATCCAATTGACTGATAAAGAAATTCCTGGAAACCAGGTGGAGAACAGCGGGAGGGAAAATCTAATTCAAGAAAACATCAGTGGTCAAGTTACAGAGAGTAAAACCTACTAAAAATTGGTCAACATACAACTTATGGAGATGGTCAATATAGAGAGGTAAATCGCCATTGAAAATGCGTTATAACCATTCAAACTAATAAATTTCGGTCAACATATAGAGATGGTCAACGTACAAAGGTGGTCAACTTTGGAGGTTTTACTGTATATATATATATATATATATATATATATATATATATATATATATATATATATATTATATATATATATATATATATATATATATATATATATATATATATATATATATATATGTATATATATATATATATATATACAATATTTACATACTTACACACACGTTATATATATATATGTCTGTGCGTATGTGTGTATATACATATGTATTTAAATTTAAAGAGAAGGATGATTTACAAAAAATATATTTTTAAAATGATATACCTTTTATTAGATTGACAATAAATCTAAAATAAAAAGGAGCTTTATAAAATATCTTATTTTTACATAGTTATGTCTGGCTGGAGTATTCGTTTAATATTAGATTTAAAAGAAGATGACTCAAAAATAATTCAAAAATACTTGTAGCTGTAACCATGTCAAAGAAAATTTATATTTTAAAATTTAATTTATAATAAAAAATAAAAATGTTAAACTTATTATGTTATTAACTGTTATTTATGAGTTAAAAAGTTCATTTTGTCAAATCAAATCAAATAATTTCTTATAAAAATCTATAAAGTGTATAAAGTCTTCCATCAGATGTGAATATAAAGCATACATCTGATATCAATGAATGTCTATTTTACTAATAATTTCTCCCAAAGATTTATACAGTATATAAAAATTCTCACTATTATTTTAAAATATCACTTTATTTTTGGTATTCTCCCATAAATTAATTTGAAATTAGACAAGTTAAACGATGTGTTCGTTTTGTTTGCACAATTCTGGTTCCTTGCCAGCCTTTGCAAAAAAACAGCATTTAAAAATATATTTATGTGTCATTTGTATGCTTCTAAATACCCAGAAACTTTTGCTTAAGAAAATATCAAGCAGTTCATTTGCAAAGCGGAATGTTTAACGAGGTAAATTCAGAAACGCTTTTACAAAAGTTCATTCAAAACTCTTCAAAACGTGAATCTGAATACTGAGATTTTTTTAAAATTCTTAGTCATTTTCTCGAGAACTTGACTCTCTTCTTTTAATGATTCGTGTTAATTTCAGAACTTAGAACTTGCGAAGAAAAATGTAAGCTTCATCATTTAGATTAGAAAGTTTCTTCCTTTGTCGTATATTCATCGTGTGTATTTAGAATAATGCTTTGCCATGAAGATGAATTTTACAAAATAAGTAATACTTAGATACTTCTGGAAAATAATTATTTTCTTTCTGATATTATAAAGTGTAAATATATATATATATATATATATATATATATATATATATATATATATATATATATATATATATATATATATATATATATATATATTCATAAACGTTTTATATATTATATGCAATTTTAGTCTAATTTGTTTAAGTCAACCTTATATTTCTAAATATATGAGGTATTTAAAACATGTAATAAATATGGACACATAAGACATAAGGGTGTAATGTAATTAAAAATCTTTTCTACAATTTTTTTCTACTCTTTTATATATATATAATGTATATATATATATGGACACATAAATATATATATATGTATATATATAAAATATCTATATATATATATATTTTTATATATATCTATATATTTATATATATATATATATATATATATATATATATATATATATATATATATATATATATATATATATATATATATATATATATATATATATATATATATATATACATATATATATATATATATATATATATATATATATATATATATATATATATATATATATATATATATATATATATATATATATATATATATGTATATATATATATATATATATATATATATGTATATATATGTATATATATATATATGTATATATATATGTATATATATATATATATATATATATATATATATATATATATATATATATATATATATATATATATATATATATATTTATATATATATATTTATATATTTATTTATTTATTTATTTATTTATTTATTTATTTATTTACTATATGCTTTAAGTTTAATTTATATAAAAACAAAAGAAAATTAATTTTATAGACATAAAGAGTATTTTAAATTATATTTATTTACTATATATATGTTATATCTACATAATCCCCGCTTATATGGGAGCTTGTATATGTAACAATAATTTATAAAGTGTACTAAGACTCAACTAAACTAATATGTATTTTCAGATAGCTGCATTATCATTCTGAGAAACAAGCTTGGAGTTGTACTGTTTAATAAGTGAAGCATGCAACGTTAGTTAAAAAAGTTATACCTATTGTAACTTTAGAATATTAAGAAGAAGTGCCATACAAGAGAAAATTGTCAGGGAATCGACGAAAGTGTCAGAACTTCGAAACTGAAATTGGTTTTGCATTACATGTAAACTTTTACAAATGGTTACTCCTCCTCTTGAATTTCTGCAGGAATAAATCCAAAGTTGCATTTTTTTTAAAATATTACATTACTAACATTAAACATAAATGTCTGATATTAATTAGTAAAATTAGAAAGTCATGTGATAAATATTTAATTTGCATAACAATGGAAGTGTTATGTAAGTATAGAATTCAATTATATTAACAAGTATAAAAGTGAGACCTTTTAAAAACATATTTACATTTATGTGATACTAATAAATTTTAAACAATTTATTGAAATTTACATAAATTAGACGCATAAAAAAGTACAAGGAAATAATCACTGCAGTATTTTACTGTATTTATCTCCAAAAATTTGGTTATTCATAACAAATAATATTTTTAAGCAATTTCCACATAGCTTTCACTTGTAAAAGTATATAGTTAAATATTCATTTCTTCAATTGAATCTTGTATTCTTTACCTAAATATCTTTCACGTATGGTAGAACAGATGTTATAAATCCGAACCTTTTTGTCGACATACCTTTCAAAAAATTTGAATACCTTCATTAATTAAAGACTAAATTGCGACGACATAATGATGTGCACGCATGTTTTATCATGAAAGCTAACTTTAAATTCATCTTTCTGCATTTGATTTAATTTAATTAATTCTTGGCGCATTCTAATGTAATGAAAAGTATTGTAATTGCTTCATCATGATCTATTCTGACATAACAAACTATTGGATAGTTTCCAAAACCAGAAGATGCTTGATAACGTATTTCTTAAAATTTATTGCTTGAAAGTGGTAGCATGGACTGTAGAAGAGAGATATTTTTCACTCTGGAATATACACACACACACACACACACACACACATATATATATATATATATATATATATATATATATATATATATATATATATATATATATATATATATATCGTGATCCGGTGTTAAGGCGAATGAAAAAC
>CM063508.1:1040701-1060701 GCA_032207245.1 Pardosa pseudoannulata | reverse complement strand
AACTTATAAAGGTCATCTACTTTTTTTCTAATTATGAATTTATTAGTGTTCATGATTAGTGTCATGCTAGTTATTTTTCATTTTTTGTTATAATTAAATTAGAAGAAATTATGAATTATAACTTTGAATGGTATAACAAGCGTTATCAGGAACAACAATATTTTATAAGAAGTTAAAAATAATCATTGATTAGGTATAATTTGATGTTTTCTACACAAATTCTTTTCAAATATAACAAATATGTTAAGAGCAGAGAAATAATATTTATTATATATCATTGCAATAATGATGAAATTATTTTTTAGTTATTTTTTTAATCTCTTTAGAAAAATATAAATACCATATATAGGCAGACAAATCACTCTAAATTAAGTGTTTTGACAGAGTTGTTAGTATGTGTCACCTCGTGTTTCTTGCAAAATATTGTTTCTTTTCATGCATATTTCAGTTGTTAAAATTCCTTGCTATAACATACTGTGTTCTTAATTTGTTCTTTTTACTATACCTAATTTTGTATGTATATATATATATGTATATATATATATATATATATATATGTGTGTGTGTGTGTATATGTATATATATATATATATATATATATATATATATACAGATATACATACATATATGATTCCTTTAAAATCTTTGTACGCTGTTTATGATCTAAAGAATATATAGGCATAGACTAGTTTACTATAGGCATATTGCCTAAAATGTTTAGTGAATATGTTTTTGAAGAAATATGTTACATAAATATGCTTCATAAATATACAATATTCTGTTTACTCATATACATAGCCGTAACATACCTTACCACTTTAATAACATCCACTCCTTTCCTCTGACAACATCAGATATAATATTCTTGTGTAAGAGATCGTATAATAAGAAGAATCATATCTTTTGTACCAAGTGAACAAAACCCAATGTGACATTTTGCAAGCATAAATGTACCTGAAGGAAAGATCGTCATTGTCATATGTATTCCGACTGCACAAATATATCTCTGTTATTAGATTCAGGTGAGGGGGATTTCATCTACATTCGAAAACATTACCTCCGAAATGCAATTTTATTATTTTTCTTTTGTTTAGCTTCCTAAATCCGTATATGACATATTAAGAATTAACAAATCAGCTTTACATTGGTTGAATGTAAATTTCTTAAATGCAATAAATCAGACATTTAAGAAGATTTTGTAATTTTTATACCTATTGCTTTTAGAATGCATTTATTTAATATAGTAACCATATGCTGAGCAGCACATATATTTTTAACTCCTATCTAATCAAAAGTATATCAACAAAGTATATTTTACATCTCGAATGTTTTACATTTTACTTATTTATAACATTATTTATTAAAATTTATTATTATAATACTTGTGTAATAATCATTGATTAGGTATAATTTGATGTTTTCTACACAAATTCTTTTCAAATATAACAAACATATTAAGAGCGGAGAAATAACATTTATTATATATCATTGCAATAATAATGAAATTATTTTTTAGTTATTTTCTTAATCTCTTTCGAAAAATATAAATACCAAATATAGGAAGATTCCACACTTTAAAAAATTTCATTTAAAGAAAGGAATGAGATATTTTATACTAATATATTATACCGTTTCTAATAATTTAAAATATTAAGTTTGGCAGTAACCAAATACTGAAAAGATTTAATATTTATTGTGATATTTTTACATATTTAAAGAAATAAATAATTGTTTTGTTCATTAACAAAAGATATTTCATTCACAAATATGTTTCCATTTATTGATTTTATACAGATATTACTGATATTATATCTTACTTTGAGTATAAAGTCTTACTAATACAAACCTTTTATAAATAATCCATTTTTTGATATAACTCTAAAGAAAAATAATTTTATAATACAAAATAATTTTTAAATATTTAATGTTAATTTTTACTTTTCTTTATTTAGTAAAAGGTATGTATTATTAGATGTTTAATTCAATAACGAAACTATTTTGTGCAATAATATTTCATTACTGACTAAAGCTATTTTAAAGATAAAAATCTTTATTCTCAAATATTTCAAATTTACAGTTCTATATCATTGTTAACCTTTGCATATTTGCTAATATAATGAAATAATATGCATTAAATAAACTTATAATTATAAAGGGATAAATTTAATAGTTTAACCATCGTAAGCAGACTTCTGAATAATTCACGGAATGCTCTCTTTGATATTTAAGTGAATTCCTTCTGTAAGATTAATTCGAAAATTTATTTTTTGATTTGCTCTCTTTGAACATGTCTTTGAAAAGACGATTGCAGATCTGTTTGGGAAACATTAAGGAAGGTGATTAAATTTAAATGTCAGTTCAATATTTTATTTTAATAATGTTGCATTACATAGCACACTATAAATATTATATTTCATATGTTCATGCTAGTTATTTTTCATTTATTATTATAAATAAATTAGAATAAATTAGGAATTATAACTTTGAATGGTGTAACAAACGTTATCAGTAACAACAATATTTTATAAGAAGTTAAAACTAATCAGTGATTAGGTATAATTTGATGTTTTCTACACAAAATATTTTCAAATATAACAAATATATATGTTTACTGAACATTCTAATAAAATATTATACTTATATTTTTAAGTTACTTAATATCGTAAAAGTTTTACAGTAAGTAATGAAAACCACATATTTCTACTATAACTTAAGCAGCTAAGACTGATTTAAGTGTACTGTCAAAGTGAAAGTCTTATATTCTACTTATATTTTCTGATATATTAATTTATGAATTAATTCAAAGATTTCAAGTTTTAAGATATTTTTACTGATATAAATAAATAAATAAATATTTCCTTATTTAACAAATATTTTATTTAGTGATATTTTTCACTTATTTAAATTGTTAATTGTTATTTATATTATATTTTACTATCTGCATAATGATATAAACTAATGTCATCCTACTACAAATAATATCATTTTTAAACATATCCCTTACAGAAAGTAATTTAAAAAATATTTAAAAAAAAAGGATTAAACAGTTAATATGAATTTTTATCTTTCTTATTTAAACAAAAGTTTAGTGTATAGTAGATGTTTAATTTAATAACGAAACTATTTAAAATATAATTGTTATTCTCTTCTGGTTAAAATTTATTTTTAGATGCATATATTTATTCTTCAATACTTCGACTTTAAAGTCCTATAGCATTCTCAATGTCTCCATACTTCCTAATATAATGAAATAATATGCATTAAATATCCTTCTAAATTTAAGGAGTTAAATTTAATTGCTGAACCATCGAGAACAGACTGAATAATTCACTGAATGGGTTCTTTGATATTTAAGTGAATTCCCTCTGTAAGATTAATTCGAAAACTTATTTTTGAATTTGTTCACTTTCAACATGTCTTTGAATAGAAGATTACACATCAGTTTGAGAAACATTAAGAAAGGTAATTAAATTAGAATGCTAGTTCGATACTTTATTTTGATAAAGTTGCTTTACATAGCATGCATTAAATAATAGATTCCGTAGACTCTTATATTCGTTTTACTTTGTAAAGATCATCATCGTTATTTCTTTTTATGTATTTATTTATATTAATTATCCTGTAATGAATCATTTATTTCCATTTTGCTGTTATAAATACGAGTATGATAAGTTATGATTTCTGACTTTTAGGGTCTTTAATAATCTTATCGTACTATAAAATGATTACAATTACTCTTAACTGATACGGTAAATATTATTTTTAAGGAGTTAACAATGATTATTGCTTATTTATATGATTTGGTATTTACTACTTACATTCTTCTCTAACTTTACAACATCTTAAGAGTATACTAATATACAAAATTGTCAAACTACTTTTTTAATTTAATGTATACTATAATTGTTCTACTATGATGTAAAGCCCATATTTCTATGATATAATAGCTATGACTTTGTTTTGTTATGCTGATCGTAAAACTTTTATCTAATACCTTAGAATGGTATTTATTTCGGAATGAATAATTTCATGAACTATCAAATATTCTAATTCAATATTGCTGTTATAAATACTAATAAATTACGATTTCTGACTTTTAGGGGCTTTAATCTTATTGTACAATTAAATGATTACAATTACTAATGATAGTGTAAATATTATTTTTAAGGAGTTATAAATAATTATTGCTTGATTATATGATTTGGTATTTACTACTTCTCAAACTTTACAACATCTTAAAAATATCCTAATATACAACATTACTAAACACGTTGTACTACTTTTTTAATTTAGTTTATACTATAATTGTTCTACTATGATGTAAAGCCCAAATTTCTATGATATAATAGCCATGACTTTGTTTTGTTATGCTGATCGTAAAGATTTTATCTAATACCAAGAATTATATTTATTTGAGAATTAATATTCTCATGAACTAGCAAATATTCTAATTCCATATTGCTGATATTGCTGATATTCCATATAGCTATTATAAATACTAATATGTTATGATTTCTGACTTTTAGGGTGTTTAATCTTATCTTACTATTAAATTATTAAAATTACTATTGATACTGTAAATATTATTTTTAAGAAGTTAACGATAATTATTGCTTGATTATATGATTTGTTGCTGATATTCCATATTGCTGTTATAAATACTAAATGTTATGATTTGTGACTTTTAGGGTTTTAATGTTATCATACTGTTAATTGATTATAACTACTATTGATATTGTAAATATTATTTTTAAGAAGTTAACATTAATTATTATTTGATTATATGGTGTGGTATTTCCTACATATTACTCTTCTCAAACTTTACAACATGTTAAGAATATCTTAATATACAAAATTAACAAAAAATTTTGCACTTGTACTTTTTAAGTTAGTTAATACTATATTTTCTCTACTAAAATGTAAAGACCATATTTCTATGGTATCCTAAATAGTTATGACTTTGTTATGTTATTCTGATCGTACAATATACAAAATTGTCAAACACTCTGTACTACTTTTTTAAGTTAGTTTATACTATAAATGTTCTACTATGATGTAAAGCCCATATTTCTATTATATCATAATAGCTATGACTTTGTTTTGTTATGCTGATCTTATAACTTTTATCTAATACCAATAATTATATTTATTTGAGAATGAATAATTTCATGAACTAGAAAATATTCTAATTCCATATTGCTGCTATTGCTGATATTCCATATTGCTATTATAAATACTAATAAGTTATGATTTATAACTTTTAGGGTTTTAATCTTATAGCATTATTAAAAGATTACATATACTATTGATACTGTAAATATTATTTTTCAGAAGTCAACAGTAATTTTTGCTTGATTATGAGATTTAGTATTTACTACTTATATTCTTCTCAAACTTTACGACATCTTAAGAATATCCTAATATACAAAGTTGTCAAAAAGCTGTACTACTTTTTTTTAATTTAGTATATTTATAATTGTTCTACTATGATGTAAAGCTCATATTTCTATGATATATTAGCTATGACTTACTTATAAGTTATGATTTATGACTTTTAGGGGCTTTAATCTTATAGTACTATTAGATGATTATAGTTACTATTGATACTGTGAATATTATTTTTAAGAAGTTAACAGTATTTATTGTTTGATTTTATAGATTGGTATTTCCTACATATTATTCTTATCAAACTTTACGACATGTTAAGAATATCTTAATATACAAAATTAACAAACCCGCTACACTTCTACATTTTAAGTTAGTTAATACTATAATTTCTCTACTACAATGTAAAGACCGTATTTCTTTGGTATCATACACATTTATGACTTTGTTATGATATTCTGGCCGTACAAATTTTATCTACTACCTGGAATTAAGTTTATCTGAGAATTAATAATGTCAAGAACTAGCAATATTCTAATTTTCTTGATTAAATTTGTACAAGAATTATGCAAAGTTATTTGTATAAATTTTATAACACAAAGGGCATTATCTTAAATATCAGTTTTTAATTACAGAGTAGCAGAATTTTTCTATCAAAATACCTCAATCCAGAAATCTATAGCATTCAAATGCAATTCTTGTTTTAGTAGAATTCAAACTTATACACTTAAAACGCTTAAGTCTCCAAATTTTCTGAAATAGCTATTATAATTTTGGCCTGACATACTGAAAATTTGTTTTAATATATTTTAGGCTCCAAGATTGTTATCTGTTTTTGTAAAAATGTGTTACTATTGTTACGTATGGAAGACAACGTTTGTAATTTGTTATACAAGGAAAGTCAAGTACTGCATACGCTATTCTTTATTGGACATTGATGTTTCAAGTTTTGATTCAAGTTTTGATACTACTTTTAATTAGGGAACATCTGTGCCCCGAAATTATTTCGTTCTAAGATTATGAAAACTTACGTTTAATATAATGTACTTAAGTGAGCTTGCATTTTAATCAAATTATTCTTGTGGGCGCTATATTTACTTGTTGTTCGGGTATTACAAAGCAAGCGAAAATTGGCAAAGAAAGGTTTTTCTAAAAAAGAGTGTTTTTTTCTTATAATAATTTTTACTGTAGGAGTATTTAATATCTTATGGTTTTATTTTATTAACTAAAAATGTTATAAATATTGAGAATGCATATTTGAAATTTCAAACTTCAAATGTATTTAATTTTTTAATTTATTTTAATAATACTTTAATCAGATATTGTAAAGTGTCATATAACGTGAATAATTCGTACTTACATTTAAATTGTATTATGAGAACCAAAAATATATGTAAAATAGAGTTTAGTTACATAAAAGAACATGGAAAATGAAGTATATGAACCCAATATTAATACAAATAAAATACATTCGTATAGTGTTATATACAGTCTGAGAAATAAAGAAATGGTCTTAATAAAGATTTATCAAGTTGTAATTCATAGCAATAACAAATAAAATTTTGAAATAGAAATGTCAATAACTATATATTTTTACTTAATTGGATCAGAATTTATTTATATGCAGTAGGAATAAACATAGCATATATTGGCATATTTTTTCTTGTATAAAAAATAGTCAAGATGTAAAAATTAGTAAAATATTAGTTATAAAAGATTAATTTGAATTTTGTCAAAATATATATCTTATATTAATCTCGTGTTTAAATAATTAGAAAATTAAATTTTAACTTAAAATATTATTTAAATATTATACATACAAAAACCAAAGCCTTAAATTTCAGATTTGTTTCATCAGTGTTATAAGTTAATTATTCAGTGGTTTTAAAATCTTATTTAGCAATTTGTGAAACACCGAAAATTTTTCCTGCAACGAGAGTGCATAATGTGAATTAAGCCTTGATATAATGTTAATACTTTATTATGTTATAAAATACTATTTATTACTGTCAAAATTACCCGTTGAAATGTGTTATTTTACTTGGAATATGGCATTTGAAAAAAAAAATATGTTTATTACAGAAATATATAGTAATGTGCTGAAATTCGCTTCGTCATTGATATTTCAAAATGCACTTTTATAGAATGTGTAAATATGTATAACATTTATGGATTTCTTTTCTTTTTTTTTTGGTTAATATTTCAAAAAACACTTTTAGAGAGTGTGCAAATATATATAATATTTATGTGTTTCTTTTCTTTTTTGGTTAATATCTCAAAATACACTTTTTCAAAGTGTGTAAATATGTATAATATTTATGGATTTTTTTCCTTTTTTTTGTTAATATTTTAGAATACACTTTTAGAGAGTGTGGAAATATATATAATATTTATGGGTTTCTTTTCTTTTTTGCTAATATCTCAAAATACACTTTTACAAAATGTGTAAATATGTATAATATTTATGGATTTATTTTCTTATTTATTTTTTTTGTTAATATTTCAAAATACACTTTTAGAGAGTGTGTAAATATATAATATATTTATAGATTTCTTTTTTGTTTTTGGTTAATATCGCAAAATACATTTTTGATAGTTTGTAAATATATATTATATTTATAGATTTCTTTTCTTTTTTTGGTTAATATTTAAAAATACACTTTTAGAGGGTGTGTAAATATATGTAAAATTTATGGATTTCTTTTCGTTTCTTTTGGTTAATATCTCAATATACACTTTTATAGAGTGTGTAAATATATATAATATTTAAAATATTTATAGATTTATTTTCCTTTTTTTACTAAAGCATAAATAACGGGCTAATACGGAATTGAATTTAAGAGCTTCTTTTCCTAACTATGTATTTGCAATACCTAAAAATAATTCATTATTCAAAAATTTCCAGATATTAGGGATAAGTTTAAATTTAGAACTCCGGTTATAAAACACTCTTCAGTTTTTTTCTGATACAAAAAATACTTTCTACGTTAACGGATACCTTTTTATTAAGACGGTAAAAAAATATAAACTGGAACGTTTCGTAAATGTCTAAATGAGAACACATATTTACTTCTTCTTTTTTTCACTTTTTTTCTGTAAACTAAAGCTACCGCAATATAATTAGCCTTTCACGTGGAGTAATACATCACAGTGAAACATGAGATCCGCAGGGAAACTAAACATTAAGAAAGGAGACCTCTTTTTAAAGTGCATGAGTTTAGAAATAAATTTTTAAAATGAGAAACTAGCACGGCTGTGTAATTTTAAAAAAAGTTTTATATATATATATATATATATATATATATATATATATATATATATATATAGCTTTTTTAGTTAAAATTTAAAAAAAAATATATAAGTAACGCAACACAATTTTTTAGTTTAGGGTGTGATTTTTTTGTGGTTGTGCGAAGGTTGAAAAAGAAAATATGGTGAATTACTTTCTAAAAAATCAAAATTGCATTCATTTATCATCTTTCTGTGTCTTTACGGACTACAAATAAATAATTCGATTTTTTCTCCTTTCATCTCACTAAATTATGATTATTCATAATAGAATTTTACATTGTACCTAAGTTTCATAATTAAGTAATATGTGATGTATAAAGGAAAGGTTTAGTTTACAAAGAAAATTTTATCTGAAAAGTTTAACAGTTTAAAGATTAAATATTAGAAACTTATCAAAAAAAGAAAAGCTTCTTAATGATAAACAAAACTTTATCACAATGAAACATTTATTGCAAACGTGCTTCCTGTGACGTAGTAAGAGAGGCGAGACAAGCTTCTTGATTTTCCTGGGTTATATTCCTACACTCCCAGCTATGTACATTTTATTTCAGTATTTACACATTTATATACAAGGAACATTATAAGCATTTAAAAAACTCCGTTAAACTAGGCGAGAACATACTTCGAGAAAATCAAACAACGTTCTCCCTTGAACAGCAGGTCACGAACCTTTTCACCGTCCAAGAATAACCTTCTTGGACAAACCCTTTCTAGCCAATCCTAGGCCCCCTATCCTCTCTCCAGTTAGGCGCGTAACTTCGCCTAAACTCAAAAGGGGGGAGGGGTAAGGATTCCCCGTATTTCAGAGAGGTGAAGTACAATGTTGGACAACAACATGGATGCGGAGATGGGGCTAGATTTTGGCGGGAAAATATAGAATATTTTACAATCCTCATTTTAGCTACTTCCCAAAAGAATAATCATCGGATATCTAACACTTGTAATAATGAATATTTATTTGTATTTCTTACCGCCTTTGTTATTTCTATGCCTTTTTTATTTGTAATCTTACCACCTAGGAATGATGACAACGTGTCACAATTACTGTGGTAGTTTTGAAACAGATGAACGTTTCTGAGAACATGATCCTGAATCTAGATGAAAAGATTTGTATTAATGGTAGTTGTTCATTAGCAGAGCTAAATACTTCCGCTAAGTTGTATAAACTTTGAAACTGTCCATCAAAAAATAGTTTGTCTATAAAACTTTAGCTAAACCATCTGTTTACTCGTCGAATTTGGTTCAGACACTTAACACAATGTACGATGGATTTCTAACGTATCTACCATCTGTGTGTTCAAAAATTGTTGTGGGAGGAGAGGTTTGGTTTGGTTTAGAGAGCTATTAGAAATGTCTTGCTATACGATGGGTTGCAGATGTGGGAAAATTTCACCAAATGATTGGATCAGAGAATAACAGCGGTATTGAACTGAGGTGGAAATATGTAGAAAGAAAGTGGAAAAAGGACTCGATGTCGGAAATCAAGACTTGCTGGACATCGAGATCTCGTGAGCAAGCCATAGAGTCCGGGTCAGTAATCGATTCCTGGACCTGCATGCGTATGAACGACAGGCCAGCATAGATATCTAGCCTGTTGACAACCCCAGCCTGCTTACCTGAAGTTACTAGAAGTAAACGTAATAATATTCATAATTATTACCTGGGTCTCATAATAGTATTGATGAACAGCAAAACCAAATAAATGCAGGTCATGTTAAAAACTAGTCATGTGATGTATTAATTTGTAAATATTGTACTAATAAATATTTTAGTTTAAATATCAGGTATTTCCTTTAAATAACATAGTGTATATTTTACTGTGTTTCTCCTTTGAGAACAACACTGGTGTTTGTGTTAAGTACATTACAACAACTTCTTTGGGAGAAACAGTAGAAATACCTTATCCAAGGGAGATCGGGGTTCGATCTAACAGGACAGAGTAATCCTCCCCCTCCGTCCTCTCCAAATGTAGAACAGAAGTGCGATATTCTGGCTGAATGGCTAGAATGAAAATATATAGATTTTTTTTGTTTGAACTGACTAACTATTCAGACTTCAAAGGATCGCTCACTGTGATTTTCTTTTAAGAAGTTTCAGTCCTCAACAAATTTTTATTTGTGTTTTACAGTCGATATTTATTTTAAAATTATTCTTAAAAGATACCGTCAATATGTATTTAATATTACTCGCTTTAATGAAGTCCCTTGTCGCTAAGACTGCCTTAAAAAAGGAACATTATAAACTCCTGTAAGTGTAGGCAGGGAATGAAAGGACGAAAACTGAATTGAACTGAAACTTGAATTGTTTCTATTAAATTGTTTTAAATGTACCCATATTTTCCATACAATTAAGAGGATGATAATGTATTTACACTCCTAACATCACTCTACATTATAAATCTAGAAATAGATTCGAAGTAATTACAAGTGTAAAAATAAATAGCAAAAGGGAATTCTCTACTTCTGCTTATTTTAAGTATACCATTTCTCATTTCTTAAATTTAGAAGCTCTAATAAAAATAACAGAGAGTTGATTACTTCATTATTAGTATTTTGTTGCTAATTTCCTGCCAATTGTTCCATCTGAGTATTGCATCTTAAAAGACACACGTTTACAGTTTAAAGATAGTAATCAAAATTCTTTCTTCCATTTTCCTAAATTAGAGATTTAATTGAAGAAGTTTACTTTTTACCTCAGAGGTTATCTACACCTTACTGTCTATCCACTTATCTGGTAGAAGAAAAAATAAAAAAGGATAACAATGCATTTTCAACATGTAATCCAATGAAAAACAAACTAGTAGTTTTAAAGTTCCTCCAAGTCAAATCGAAAAATATAACTAAACGAATAACATCTTTTCTTCATTTTCCTGATTTAGAGATTGAATTGAAGCAGTTTTCTTTTTACCTCCGAGGTTATTACCACCTTAGTGTCTATCCAGTTATCTGGTAGAAGAAAAAAAAAGAGAACAATGCATTTTCACCCGGTTATCCAATGAAAAACAAACTAGTAGTTTTAAAGTAGTTTTAAAGTTCATCCAAGTCAAATCGAAAAATATAACTAAACGAATAACATCTTTTCGTTAGTTTCCTGATTTAGAGATTTAATTGAAGCTGTTTACTTTTTACCTCCGAGGTTCTCAACATCTTACTGTCTATCCAGTTATCTGGTAGAAGAAAAGTAAAAAAAAGATAGCAATGCATTTTCAACATGTTATCCAGTGAAAAAAATAACTAGTAGCTTTAAATTTCCTCCAACTCAAATCGGAAAATATAACTAAAAGAATAACAGCTTTTCTTCAGTTTCCTGATTTAGAGATTTCATTGAAGCAGTTTTCTTTTTACCTCCGAGGTTATCACCACCTTACTTGTCTATCCAGTTATCTGGTAGAAGAAAAAATAAAAAAGATAATGTATTTTCAATTTGCTTATCCATTGAAAAACAAACGAGTAGTTTTAAATTTCCTCCAACTCAAATCAAAAATTTAACTAAACGAATAACATCTTTTCTTCAGTTTCCTGATTTAGAGATTTCATTGAAGCAGTTTTCTTTTTACCTCCGAGGTTATCACCACCTTACTGTCCATCTAAATATCTGGTAGAAGAAAAAATAAAAAAGATAACAATGCATTTTGAACATGTTATCCATTGAAAAACAAACTAGTAGTTTTAAAGTTCCTCCAAGTCAAATCGAAAAATATAACTAAACGAATAACATCCTACGTAAATAAAATTCTGAAATGCAAATGAGATTATTAAAATGAAACGCTTCTTTATAAACAGAAAAAAATTAATTAATTATTCACATAAATATAATGAAAAATTACATTTTTAAATTTACGATAATATTAAAAAATGATTTTGCAAAACTCGTGTTAAAAGCGTTCCGGAAAATAAAAGACTTTATTTATAAAAAAAAGTGCTAGTTTAATCGGTAAAACAAACTTGTCATCTACTGGAGCAAACATAAATCTATTTAATCCTAGTAATTAGCATTTTGAATATGAGCTCATGTTCCATTAAGCTAGTTCTTTTGAAGTTATGTTCCATTAAAAATCGTGCATGCCTTGAGATATTTTATTTCTTAATGATCAAAGAAGAGTTTTACTTCCGACAAAAAGTGCCAGTTATCCACATATGACTAAGTGGTATTAAAAACATTTCTGTTTGTTCCTTTTTTCCCACAAAAAGACTTACTTGAATAATTCATTTAATTTATTTAAAATGGAACGTACAGACAAGACAAACACAAAAATACCATCAGCAATTCAAAAATGGGAAAGAAGTTCGCTTTACGAGGTGATAATTTTATTTGCAGACGGAGGAAATATGCAACGCTTTATGAAATAACGTTGAAAAAATAATGGGAAGTTTCACGATTCTGTCTCAGTTACGCGTTCAAAAGGTTTAGTTTTTTTCTCTTCCTTTCGTTTGGGAGAAAATCATTCTCAAAATATTATTCTACAGATGTAGTTAATTAAATTTAAGTGTTTTTAAACATTTGTTAATAAAGACTCAATATTTGTAGTTAATAATTCACACCGATCCAAAAGCATTTATGCCTTTTTTCTTTTTTGGAAATTTACTATTCTTTTTTTTTTTTTTTTTTTTTTTTTTGAGATAAAGATTTTGAAACAAGAGCTGCATTTCACACAAAGAGTAGATTTTAATACTGTTCTATTTGCCCAGAAAATAATTAAAAGATACTTTGAGAGGGAATTTATATGATATTATACGAAATTAAATAACTTTGTAAAATTGTGATTTACCGTTTAAAAATGCATAATGCATTTTGCGTTATTATTAGAAGCTCTACATAAGAAAGTAAATTGTAAACAGTTCCTACAACCTTCTAGGGCTTCATCCGCTAGAAGGATGTAGCAAAACAACATATATATATATATATATATATATCTTTTAAAACTAAATTGATTCATAAATTTTAATTTGTCATTTAAAATATGTTATGCTCTCTGCCTGTTAAACATTTGGGGCTTAAAGAAGAATTGAAGTGTTAAGTACTTAGCCCACTTTTAACAAAATGTTAAAAATATAGCCTAAATAGAATTCGAATATACATATACGTGAATACTTATTCTTGAAAACTTCATTCCGTTTATATATATTGTAACGTACTGGAGATATGGTAGGCGAAGCCGTCAATGAAACAGGCTAGAAAACTGTTTAATCTAGAATAAATATTTTATTCAGGTGAATAAATTATGTACAGCTATGTACAAGTTCAGCAGATTTCTAAATCTTCTGGAATCTCGTGCTGAGGTATCATTCACACAATTACGATGCGTGGGTATTGCGTACAATGTGGCTAGGGCTTCTAAATCACTGGAACAGTTTGCTAATTAGTGCCGGTACGGAAAGCTGACACTACCACCTCCGGGCTGACGGTGAGTGTAGTCGGCTTTCACACCAAGGTTCAAACGCTCAGAGTGCTTATCTCGCTGGAGTTCGTGAAGGAAACTCGGGATGCAAGACGATCCAAAATGAGAGCAAGGGTCACGCTCAGCGACCTACTTCTATGCAAGATGTAAATAAAATAGTAAGATAACGGGAATGGGATCCCAAAGTCGAAAGTCGACTTCTTAGTAAACAGAGACATTGACGGTCTCTAAAACAAGAAAACTCCGGAAATCGGAGAGACGAGTGGACTCCTCTCGAGCTCCAAACACCAGCTCCAAAAGCAACTCTCAAGAAGAAGCCTCAAGAAAAAAAAAGCCCCGTCTTGGCTCCGCCACTATTCTTTTATAGCGGTCCCGGTTCTCTCCACCCGATTCTTTTGGAACCTTGCAGAACCAAGATGATGCAATCTTGCAGTCACTTTCCGCCTAAATCAGATGTTTCGTTTCCAGATGTGGCCGAAAAGCCGTCTTTAAATCAGCCAACCCAAACAACTTAATTTCTTTTTTCGCTACCGCTAATGATTCTATTTTAAATTCAGATATCTTACTTTTGGTAAATAAATAAAACAACATCTAAAAATGGTAATTCCTATAACAAATATAAATATCTAAGGTAATTACTAGAACAAAATGATTTAAAGAGGAAAAAAATAAGTATTAATTTATTTAATTTGAAAGTTTTAAAATTGAAGTTTTATCCCTGTTGGGCATTAAACTTGTTCTCTTGAATAATTACATTATTTTAAAAAACTTTCTTAAGAAATATTTTGAGCACAGAAATATATTTTTTCCTCCTCAGAAACATGTGTCGCACAACTTATTCAACCAGATGTTGCAAATTCTCATCTCTTTTGAATATTCTTCTTCCTATTTTTTTTTTAGTGTTTCTGAAACAGATGCCTCTTTATTATTATTCCTTTTGAAAACATTATTTATTTTTCTGATTGCAGGCGAAAAACTTGACAGCAGGATGTCTCTATTATTTCTATACGATATGCAATTTTCACAATGGTAAGTGAAACGAAATACATTACTGCCTATACTGATTTTTCTTTCTTGGTGACACTGGAAATAACAAATTGTATTTATGAAATATGTTTTAGACTGATCGATACTGCAAAGCACATGGCTCAAAGCTATAAATTGTTTCGATTTCAAGAATACAATTTTATCTCAAGATATTCTAGTATAATACTATTTATGAAATAACTAGATTGCTTCCTAAATCTTAGTAAAATAAACAGTATTATAGCAGAAGAAATTGCAGGATATAGGACTTTTATGAAGGACTTGAATTCATTTATAAAAATGCATGCTCTTAAGAACGGTTATATGAAATATTGCAACGGAGAACACTTTTATTTTTATTGCTTGTAATTTCCTAGAATTCTAGAAATTCTAGAATATTCCAGAATATCCTTTACTTCCTAGTACACCTGTCAGAAATAGAAGCCTTCAGCATATAAATTCGAGCATATAATCATCTGCAATAGAATAAATTTTTCCACCTTTTAGCAAGGTATCTTGAAAAACAAAAATGTGTGTAATACTTAAAATACAGCATTTACACAGTACAACGATATTGTAACATCATCACCATCATCATATTTGGCCAGACATCCCAGGGTGGTCCAATGCTTTTCTCTGAATTCTATTCCACCTTGTTATAATTTTGACATTTGTGAGCCAGTTTCTTTCCTGGTAGTCAGGAACTCTGTGTTCACTGACTAACCATCTCACTTTGAGCTACCCCTTTTCCTGCCTCTTAGTGATTATGTAAATTTTTTTTAATATGGTATCATCATCCATTATAAATATATGAGCCACCGAGTTCATTCGATTTATTTTTCTGAATTTGAAAAGGATATTCTAACAATGGACAATTTATACTTTAGTCAGCACGAGTCCATTGATTGACTATCGTAAAAATGTTTTGGGGCTTTATTTCCTAGATTACTTACACATCTATTTACTATCTTTAAGATAATCCACTTTTCCCATGAATTGCATTTCAAACGAGAGGTACATTGAATATAAATCCAGTGAATGTACTCTTTTTTTGCTGGAAAGTATGCATTTAAAATAGAACACAGTATCTCTAAAATAGACATTATGATTTTTTTATAAACTAAATGACACCCTGGAGGATGTACAGAAAGTTATAAAGCATGTAAACAGTATGGGATATTTTTTAAGAGGTTCAACACCTAGGGTATCTGTCGAAGTTTTCATAATAAATATTTGCTGTAATTTAAAATTTAGTTGATAATGTACGGGTTTATTGTTGTGCAAAACATTCTTTGAGATAGTTTGAAATATCTCTGTAGCAGGTGTCGGTGTAGCTTCAATTCTACAAACTTCGAAATAAAAGTTTAATTTAAATAATGACATTTTAACAAATTCTATGACCCTTTGTATTTAGAGACTATATTTTTTTGACTTATAAAGATTATATTAAAGACTCCTTTTTAATAGTACCAGTATTTTCTATCCCATCCAAGTTGTCCTAGCACTGAATCAAAATTGTTTACATCAATAGTTTAAAACTGGTTGAAGTATTGAAAGTGAAACAATTTTAAGTAATAGGCTTTAACTTGGGTGAAATTATTTTGCATTTTAATGGTCCCATTTTCTCGAAATTTACATAGAATGCTTTATTTGAAATAACATTTATCAAAACATTTTCAGAAATGCAAAAATTAGGTTAATAATCCCATTACCATATGATACATTATTACACTCTTATGTACAAACATGATGTCCTAAATATTACTAATGATTCACTAAGTATTACTAAAATTATACATCACTGATTGTGGAGCTATAAAAGAAATAATATGCTATTTCTCTGAATTGAAAATTACATCGTTTCCCTTTTACCATATGTTTTAGTAGTATTCTATGAACAAACGAAAGAATACTTATCTGCTCATCAATGGCACAGTTCCAATATAAGCCATTATTGATAAAAGGATATTACCAGAACCAGGATAACTCTTTTTAAACTGAAAAATAATCCCAACATATGGAGTGAATACAAAGTGTCAGCATCAGTCTAATGTCAGCGGGTACCACACACAAAGTGGAATTTAAAATATCTGTAAACTTGAGCGTTGTTTCAAGTAGAGAATGGAAGCAAACCCTTATCCTAGCTCGAAAATGTGGCTTATGCTGTGGATTCAGCCATCAGTCAATCATCGCATGGTTTTGTTAGTTTGACAGCTTTTTCCCTTTCATTGGGTATTCCTTATACTGTACGAAACGTCATTAGGTTAACTTTGCTTTTTCTTTATTCCTAGAAAATCAATCCGATGCGCTAATTGAAGAACGAGAACTCAGTGGTTCACAAATCATTTGCCCAGAAACCTCCAGCACTCCAGAAAACTGACAAACTGTTTATTGTGTTCAGAGACATTCTTCTCCTAAGGGAGATTCAAAACAGGTAAAATTAATGATCCTAAGAAAAGCGTCGAAACTTTATTTTTCGTTTTTCTTTGTCTGTATTATCTCTATCTATTTAAGACGCATTGTATAAATTATTTCGTAACTGTAAAATTAATATTACATATTAAAGGAATATCAAAATAGCTAGAATATTTGGCTGCCCCATCTGCAGGTCCATCCAGATCGAGATTCACAGTTAAACTAACTTATCTCTGAACTAATTGTCACAACATCGTCTAAAGTACAAATCTAAAGATCGAAGGGGAGAAGCATTTGGAGGAAGCCAAACTCCCTCTCTTCTGATCGTTGAGTTGTCAGACACGTTTATTTATTTGTCTGTTGCATACGATATCATTTATTTAACTACCGTATGCTATGCCATACAGGGTGGATAAACACTCAGTATATGGTCACTGAAAATAACTTGTTGAAAATAGAATAGGTAAGTCACTGGGTAAATCTTTGAAGGAATGTGGTCATGTTTCAAAGTGTAGTAGTGGCCACTTAATGTATGCATGGTAAACTAGTTTTTAAAATAAAATGTTTCTGTAACAAATCTTAAAGATAAACGATACATGTCTAAGATATATGTAATAGTAGAGTATTGCATTTAATGTGATTTCATAGCATTCAAAGATCCAAATTACACTATACCGAACGATGACCTAATGGCTTGTTCGCAAATCGTCGTTACCGTCATTCGTCGGCTCGAATAACAATGTGGCATAAACATTCGTAACCATTCGGAATCGGATTTAAGCAGTAGGTACCAGTCATTAACCGTATAGTTGCAAAAAAGTAGACGGTCGTGTTCCAAACCATACCGAAATTGACTACTCTCAAACTTTTATACCGAAGGATGTAGATCTACAGAATACATTTTATAAATACTAAAAATCGATGCATTGATACAAATAAATAACTTTATATTTCGACAGGTGAAATACATACCATATATATGTCAATCTCATAAAAGTTTATTAATTACATATGTTCATCAGGACCATCAAGAAGATGTGTGAAATCAGCGTCATCTGGGTAGGGATCCCCACGGGTGCTGGCTTTTTCTCTTGGTTAACTTGTCAGTGGAGGTCGGCTAAGAATTAGTAAACAGAAGGAGAGAAAGAGGAGAAAAGGATAGAGTCTGGGATCCACGAAATTCGTGAGAGTAGTGGCCGGGAGAAAATACTCGCGTTCACTAGTAAGGGTCCAGAGAGTGAACAAAAGGATACGGAGTTTTTATTACCGTTATGAAGAAAACTTCATAACGTATTAATTTTTAAAAAATTTAACGTTTTTTTTACCTTGCAAGAACGTATTATTTTTTTATTTTATTTTTAAAAATTTTTTATATTATTTTTTAAACAATTAAAAAAGAGATAAATCAGAGAGAGAGTGCGGAACGAGGCCGCTTACGGTTTCTAGCGTCGGTCATAGTCGAAGTATTTCAAAAGGAGATCATTCCTAATATTGTAATATAAATTTTCAGCTAGGTGTCTGTAAACATAAGAGTGGGGATATTTAATTCTTTATCCTTCATCCTATATTAATTATAATATAAAAATTTACAATACTAACATCCCCTGGTCTAACAAAGTCAAATACCTTGATGTTACCCTTGACAAAAATTTAATTTAGAAGCAGCACAACACCGAAATTCAGCAAAAGTTTTGAGTGGCCAAAAGATTATTATACCCACCCCCCAATTGCTGGAAACAGCTATTTAGGAATAGATAACAAGTTGATCCTCTACAAACGTTTCCTTCGCCCTCTTATTTCGTATGAAGCATCGGCCTGGTCATATGCAGAAGTATCCAGTATTAAATTATTCACTGCACAGCAGAATATTGCTATCAAAATGATTGCAAACGCACATTGGTATGTCCGGAATAAAGACATACGCAAAATATTACATATGTTCGGAGGTTTCATGACCTTTATTGAAATTTTTTCAATAATTTTTGTGAAAATTATTGATTAAATCATGAGATTTGACAACTTATTAATATATTTTCTGAAATTTCCCCTTTATTTAAGAAGGGGATTTTATTTCTGCTTAAGAACATCATCTGTTTCAAATCGTTATCGATAGGAGAAATACACAACTTATTTCAAAAACCATTATGATAAATGTTATATCAGCGTCCGTCTAAGCAGCGCCAACTGCCGTCTACAATCATACTTCATTCCATAGAAAGTTGACTCAATGAAATAAGACAGAAAAGGAGAGGTAGGTGAAGGGAAAGAATAATGAAATTCTTTTGAAGAAAATTACTCAACTTCACTTAGTATAAAAATCATATATTATTTAGAAATAAAATGAAAGACAAAGAGAGAAGAAAATAGCGATTTATTTCTTTGAAAGATGGACACCAGGGAATATTTTTAATGGTGTGTCAACGGTATATTGATTTGGTTAAAGATATTCATGTAAAAATAGTATACTCTTGTTAGATTTTAATTC
>CM063508.1:1003201-1035701 GCA_032207245.1 Pardosa pseudoannulata | reverse complement strand
TTCTGTGACCTATTATAGAGCAAAGCTAAATAATTATCCATATAAAAGTTTTTGAACAGTTAATGGAAAAACAAATTATATAGACAAAACACCAATAAAGAATTAATATAAAATAAATACAAATTTTAAAATTTACAAAAAATGAATTTGCATGTAAGATCTTGTGATGTATATCATTTACGACATTGACATCATAATTTTATATATAGATAAAACAATAAATGTCCGTGTTTCGAGATCTTTAATAGATAAGAATATATTAGATAACATTTAATAGTATAAGGCTGATGTCAATTTACATGCATTTATTTAACCGTTTGTGTTCACTCAATTTAACATTTAGTTGCAATATTATTTTTGTTTTCAATTATAAAAAGTGCTTTCAGTCTGAAAAATAGGTTTGTCAATATATTAACGCAGTGATTTACAACCATTGTGCAATTTTGTATGCCTCAAATTTTAAAAATGTATAATTTTCTTATATGTTTATTTTACACATCAAATTTTTGACTATCGAGTAAAATGTTTTCAAGAAATATCTTAAGGTCGCATTGACATCATTAGTGGGGAAAATTTTCCAATTTTCTAATAGTGAAATAAAAAATGTTGTACCTTTTTAGTTATCTGACAGTAACAATTTAAATTTGATATCCCAAAACACAATGCATATTATGTGAATGTATTATTACTATGCAAGATTGTGTTTAATGGAAGATATTACATTTCAACATCGAGCTCAAATTTTTCATTAAAAGTACTCTTATTATTAACTTATAATCACCCCTTAAGAAATTTACTGTTTTTTTTTGTAGTACATATTATTTTATATTAGATTCAAAATTATTACCTTAAGCTGTTTTACACAGTGTATCATAGGTAAGCAAAAAACTGCCGCCAAATTTTGAAATCATCAAAAGTGTGCCATGGAAAAAAAGAGGTTGAAACTCACTGTATTATAGAAATTGTGTAATGTTGCACTTGGAAAGTAACAGTTATGACAAATGTACATGCATATAACATATTCTACACTGAAGATCTAAAACACTATAATCACCCCTATATTTTTCCATGAACACACTTGGATGACGTGAAAGGCACTTCATCATGTGGAAGGGGTATTTAACAGCTGCTGGACAGTCTGAAGTATCATTCTTTCATTTACTTCTGTGTGTGGTGGGAAAGACTGAGTATCTAAGTGATTTTGATATAGGGCAGATTGTAATGACTCGAAGGCTCGGAACAAGTATTTCCGAAACTGCACGATCCGTTGCTTGTTTACGGTCTACAGTTGTTAGTACTTATGCAAAGTGGATGAATGACGGTGAAACCAGCATTGGACGAGATGTGTTGGACGTCCCTATGCTATCAAAGAAAAAGATCATCGGAGAGTGTCTCGCATGGTGAAGCAAACCCGGAGCCAGACAGTGGCTCAGCTAATAACCCAATACACTGCAGGGAAAAGTAGAATAGTATTGGAGCATATTGTTCAGCGGACACTGTTGGATATGGGGCTAAGCAAAAAACGTCCCACTCTTGTGCCTTTACTGACCAAGCGTCATCGCCAACTACTCCTACGTTGGGCCTGTTAACATCGCGACTGGCCCATGGCTCAATGGAAGAGAGTTGCCTGGACAGATGAATCAAGGTTTGTCATTCATCATGCCGACAGCCGTGTCACAATACACAGTTTTCCAGGTTAACATTTGCTCCCTCAATGTACAATAGGCCATACACAGGCAGATGGTAGCGGTATTATGCTTTGGGGGACCTTGTCTTGGGTGTCTCTGGGACCCGTGGTTGTGGTAGAGCAGACGATGAATGCTACATGGTACACTTTTTTTGTTTAGTCTTCTGTAGCATAATTTCTTTCTCAATTTGTAGCTACACATTAAACTTAACCATGGACTAGTAGCCTATTATAATTTGGTCTGTTGAACCTGATATAGGTATTCCAACACCAGAAGAAGGAGTTAAAACAACAACATAAATAAAACTACAGCAAATTATCTTCTTTTATAAATAAAGTATCTTGTAATTATCTGCACATACTAGAAAAGTTGAAAATATTAATTGTTGTAAATCTCTAACAATGTACGTAATAACTGTTTACATTTTCATAAGTATTATATGTATACCATTTCTTTATTTACATAAATATTACTAGTATTAAAATATTGCATAGGTCTATTAAAATAAGTCTATCAAAAAGCATTAAAACAACCCGAGTCATTGTTCATAGAAACTATTATAAGTTATTTTCAATCTATTGTAAACAACGCAATTTCGTCTTTTACGCTTTTATAACAGACTCATATTTTTAAGATGTGTTTAAGGTACCGAACAACAAGAAAAATGAAACTCTCGACATATTCTAACAAAGTTACTTCTTAAACAATAAATGAAAGTAAGTAACTAGGATGAATATTTTTGAAAGATTGGAAATAACTTTTCCCAGAAAAATGCAGAAAACGTATTCACGAAAGATTCTATGAAGAATTCGAGCATTGAACCTGAAAATAATGCCTGTAATAATCATCTTTAAATACATCTTTTGTCTGAAGACTTCATTAGTTGGTGCGTAATTTATATCAAATGTAAATACTCTTGTATCTTGCAACTTTAATAACAGGGCAAATGGAGACAAAAGGATTTCATCCGCCTCTGTGTTTTTCACGAGACATGGGATTTCTTTTTGAATGTGGTGATGAATGAATACCGGGGCAATTTTTTCCATCTCCCCGTAGACATTAAGAATGGTATTATAATACAAGTTTTATTCTTTGTTCACAAACAATGTCATATTGTCTCTTTAGAAAGTCATAAAAGCGTGCTTCAACATGTTTAAAAGAAAATTAATGAGAAATTGTTGGAGGTTCATGCGGTATTCATAATAAATGGAACTCGTTTTGCATTATGTGCAGGATGTGACGTATTTTCGACAATATAATTGAATTTCTTTTTTTTCCTTTACTTTACTTCATAAGGTGATATATCGTAATTAAAAAAACTACATTGTAAAGTTAAACAAATCGTTATAAATCTTCAGAAATTATCTTATCTCTAACCACAGTTATTTCGTTTTATTTATTCCTATATTAATTTCACACTTAATTCTTCTTCTTATAGTAAAAAATTACATAGTTCGAAGATATCAAGCCATTGCATTGGCATATATAAGTTTATTTTAAATTTAACCACACTATCTACATAAAAGTTCCCACCTAAAATTATAAAATGTTAGCTTAATTCATAATTTTTCTTACAAGAGTTATAATTTTAGTTTACTTTACTTGTATTACTTTTAGTTTACTTTTATTTAGTTTACTTTTTAGGTATTAGTCAAATAACATATACATCATAATATATCCGATATTTATGACAAAATATTTACGTTTTTCTTTTCAATAGAGTAATAACCCAGCACCCTTTTACAAAATCATATGAAAAATAGTTTGTAAAATATTTTAAATTTTCAAGGACTGAGATTTTATTTTAAGCTTGATGTTCTGGACTGACTAAATCTATTTAAGGTAATGTGCCCCGCGCCTTTCTAGAAAAAAGGCCCCGCCTATGACGCTGTCCATTAAATCTGATGTTCATAAGTATAATGTTCAATGGACGTGCATAACAAAGTAAACTTTTAATAAAAAGTTTGTTTTCTACATTTTAAATTCACAATAATATTGATTATATCTACAAAATCATCACTTAGAAGTATTTAATTTTCAATATCCGTCATCTGAAATATTACAAAGAAGAATGAGTCAAATGATTCCTCTGTTCATTTTTGACCAATTTGAGTTTTGAAAATGAACACTGAACAACTGTGTTACACATCATCCTCGCAGAGAAATTACTCTTTGATATTTAAGTATGTGAGAACGACTGCCTCCTTAAGGCTGAGAAAATAATGATAATGCATGGTTACTTAAATAGACTTGTGTTATGGACTGGAAAAGAAGAAGTAGACTAGTCTTTTGCCAGTTGGTTTATAGTTCAAAATTTTTAGTTTTTCGAAAAATGTGCTCTGGAGTAACTTTTGACGATTAAAAAAATTCGGATCATAATTTTATTCAGACCGAATGAGGATTTTTTGCACATGTGGGGGATTCGAACAACTTAGTATTTTTCTGATAATTCGAGACTCGTAAATTCCAAAAATGATCTCAAAAATGTAAAAAACTGGGTCCATCATCTTAAAAATTAATTTTAAAGTTAAGCGAAACTCACGTGACATCCAAACGGTCCGTGATTGATTGTGACGTCATCGTTCACGTTATCCAATATGTTCTTATTGCTTGTAAGCGCTCACTATTTTCCGATTTTGTTTTTGCAAGTTCTTGAACTTTTCTAGCTATCAAATTTTATTTTTATTTAAATCTAGAGGTTTATTTTATTAATATCGATAGGTTAATTATCTCAATTTGTTAAACATGTCTCTTCTAGCTGGATTTACCAAAGGACAGTCGGACAACCTCCCAAAATTGACATGATGTCAATGTGTTCGTTCTTGGGAAAAAATTCCGTATTTTATGGGAGTAGAAATACGAGGAATTAAAACCCAAAGATATGTAAAATTATTTATATATTTATCCAATTTTACTTAACATGTATTAATATTTTATTCATGCTAATCACATTTCTTCTCTTTGTAGACATAGACAAGTCAAATAAATATACATATATCATATACACACATTTGTAGTAGCATAGCATTTATAAATAGAGATGGATGTAATATTAAAATAAATTAGAGGAGGTATTTATTGTGAGACCGGTCTCATTAGCCCTCCTGTTGCAAATAGTAGACCGTAGAGTTCCAAAACCAAACCAATCCTTAGATATTTTAAATTTGATGAAAAGAAATTTAAAATCCTTAAAAGGCTTTATTTTATTATTTATACAATTTTAAATAGCAATACAATTTTATGGCCTTTAATATTAATGTTAAGTTAAAAAAATGTATAAAGTTTCTGAAATTAAATTTAATTTTTAAAGTAATATCATTATTAAGTATTTTAAAAATATTATACTTTTTTCAAAGTCATCAATTTAATAGAAAAATATCACTGTGAATTGATACACTTGTGGCGACTGCCTTTTCGCCTCACTCAGAGTCATGAGCCAAAACATTGGCTATTCTTCCGAAGTCTTCGAAGCCCTGCTTTTTCCACGCCGTATGATAATTTACTTCTAGCATACGGAGTATAAAAGGCAGCACCTGAGAACCCTCATTTGTCTATTAGAAATAAAGTATTACTGTATAAAACAGTAATACTGCCAGCTGCAACTTATGCAGCACCCATATGGTCGTTTGCGTTCTCCGCTAACTTAGATATTTTAAATCGTACCCATAATAAGTTACTCAGAGGAATAGCAAGATCTCCGCGTTATTTACGTAATGAGGTCATACGGCGTGACCTCAACATTTTAACTTTTAATAATATTTGCCGTAACATTTCTATTAAATTTTATGCTAACGTTAATGATACTAACAATGAAATTATTGGTGAGCTTCCTGACTATGATTTTAGGGAAACCAGGAATCGTAAGCGGCCTAGAGCTGTCATGCTTCCCTAAAATCATATTCTATTCCAAATTCTTGTTTATTCTAAATTCTTAACTACTTAGTTCCTCGCTCCGATATTAGATGGCGCCACAATGACGCTTGCTATTCCTCCTCAAGTTAGCACTCTATCACCTCTCCATTTCGTTCTTCCTTTCCACTATCTTATTAATCTTCCTTCTTTTATTTTTATTATTATGTTTTGTGTATGTTTGTACACACAAAAAAAAATAAAAACTATAAAATCCCCAAAAAAACTGATTAAAATTTTATAAAACTGATGCTTGCATCACCATAAAAACTCCCTATTCCTTTTTAAACTTTCTACTCTCTAATTAGAACTTTCTCCCTTTACCACTTTACTATTTTTTATTTGCTGTCTGGTGTCAAATTGTATTTTTTACCTTTCATGTAATTTTAACTTTATGCATATGTGTTATCCCATAAATGAACTGACAATTCCGGATGCACACCCTGAAATATCTAATAAGTCTCACCACGGGGTCGATGGCGATTGGTTAGGGTGTTGGCCATCGGTACCAGAGTGCGTGGGTTCGAATCCGACAGAGGCATGTATGTTCGTAGCCTTTCGGAATCGGATTTAAGCTGTAGGTCCCGCTCTTATTAGCCCTCTTGTTGCATGAAGTAGACCGTAGCACTCCAAACCAAACCATGACAGGGTACACAGCTATCTGCTAAGGTGCCCCAAATAACCTGCAATTATAGGCAGCAGCATCAGTTCCTGCTTTCTCCCTAGAAGATCACTGCTGTAAAGTTCAAGTAGTAAAATATTTTGGGACTCCTTGACTGACAGTCGTATCCCCAGTGGTGAGAAAATGAACAATCATTACAGTGTGCTTCGTTTAAATGCAGATACATAATAAAGTGAGGTTACATTAAAATTAAGTTAAATATAAAAGCTTTAGAGAAAATAAGGCCCCATCCTCAATAATAGTTATCATAAATTAAAAATAATAAGAGATTAAAATTAAAAGTTAAAGTGTAAAAAGGGGGAGAAAGGATAGAAAATATATTTAAGCGAATGTAAACGCTGCTTGTGCTGGCCGATCATGTCTTTGTCTCTCAGTATCTTCTGATGAGGTCTCCCATTTTGTTGTGTTTTGTTTCAAGCTTGAATTAAAGTATATTCTTGTTTTAACTCTGCATTATTTCTCAGTACCCTGACACCTTTGTGTTTGGTGGGGTATTTCATTTTGTTAGTACATGCTTTCCCACCAAACACATAAAGTATGCATCTCTTAAGAAAATATTTATAATACCTTGAAAATACATAACCTTCCCCTCCCCCGAGTTATTTATTAAATAATTATATGCTTTAGACATTTGTGTTTTACGATATTTATACACTTTATCGAACATTTATTGTACTTGAACTCTGTGATAATACTCAAAAATTAGTAGTTTTGAAAGTTAAATATTACTCGTTGATCAACAGTCCTTTTAAAGATATAGATGAATTTTTATATTCTTCAATTGTTCTAAATTAGTAATATTTAAACCAAAACTAGCATCTACTTACCAAAAAATGGTCTTCAAAATCTCATAGAGATGATTTATATGATAATTTGGGCTTTAATATCTCATCCCTTTTCATCGCATTTGTCCACATGTTACGTGTATGTGGATCTTGGGAAACGCTGAAAAATAGCTTCTCATTGCAATTAGTTGTATTTTTACAGAGTGGCACAATACAATATTTATAATTAGATTTTTAATACCGGCCATAATAATAAAAATTCTATTATGTGCGATACTTTACACAGAAATAAACTTAAAATTCGCCTTTTAACATGTGAACAACATAGGCGGTCGGTGCTTTCCTGAAAGATGACGACACAAACTCGGAGTAGGAAAAGTGTCGTTTTTGAGAGATGTTAAAGAGTCAGCTATAAAACCCATTAGAAATCACTTATTAGGCAACCAAATGAAAGAAAAATAGGTACTGTCCTGCTCACTTCTTTGTCTTCGATTGTTTAAAATTAAAATTAGAAAACGTGAAAATTTCTCACTGAGAATGAGGCGTGACCCTAGACATAGCAGTAATTAGGGCGTTTGGCATGAGCGCGTCAACAGAGAAGTACCAAGCCATGCTCGGAATTCTTTATAAAGAATTTCAGACGTGATCCAAACAAGGACAATTCGACCTGGAATAAAAATGAGGAAAAGTTGAAAAATAAAGTTTCTAGATAACAATTAAATGGTAGGGTTTAAATATAATAAAAACATTAAATATGATAACAGATGTAAAAACATTAAATATGGTAGTAAAAGTCAATAAGTTTTTTAAACTAAAAATATTACGTTGGAGAATTTCACTTTGTAAATAATACTGTTTTTTAAGAGGAACGTATACTCAAACAGACATTTTCGCCATTTATTTCTCCCAAGATGGCTGCTCCAAATCAAGTAAATCATTTTACATTCACTCCGACATGATGCAATTTTATACTTTTTTACAGACTTGTGGATTTGTATAGAACGAAAACATTTTTGGAAGCAAAATCTTATATAACATCGTTATCATTGTTCGCATGTGTTCTATTATCTAAATATATTAAATGTGATTCATTCAAAGGATTTTTTTATAAAATTACCTCGAAAGTGTTGTATTTTCAGGCTATTTAAAATACTCGTAGATTAAAGTAAAAACCGATATGAATTGAGATAAAAAGTGGCGTGTGAATTGAATCGAAACTCACCACTTGAGAAATTTCTCAAGGCCATTTGAGATTAGATATGAGAGCATTTCAACATTTATCTATTAGATATCAGTATTTCTGTTGTCGAAATGGTATTGCACAAAAATCCCCAAACGCCTAGATTAACCACTAAACTCCTATTGCTCAAATTACGTTTTTAAAACAGACTTGGATACTTGGGTTTCTTTTAAATTCTTGAGCAATGTATATATAATTTCTTTCATGTAGTTCAATACTTGTGAAGCTAAATAAATTCTACCTACGGGTAAGTATCAGTTTTAATTAACCTTAAGAAGACGTTGGAAAATCTTTGAATGCATATAATGATACGAGATGATATTGAGTAAAGATAGCTTTTAAAAAAAGGAATTTTTTTTTTGCTATTTTTGTTACTTTATCTATTAATAATCGTGTATGAGATAGGGCAGTTTTAACATTATTTTTATTATCATTCTATTCACCGAATAATGATTTTTTAAATTAATTTTCTTTTTTACTGTGATTTTTCGTTATTTGGTTAATTAAAAGTTTTTTATAGTCATATTTGTTAGTTTTTGTTATTTTAAGTTTTTAAATTAATTTCTGACATTATCAACGTTTTTCATATCTATTTTGCACATAAACGGCAGTACTTGATTTGTAGTGCTACGGTCTACGTTCTGCAACACGAGGGCTAATGAGACCGGTACCTACAGCTTAAAGCCGATTCCGAAAGGCTACAAGCATCCATGCCACTGTGAGATTAGAACCCACGAACTCCGGTACCGAAGGCCAGCACCCTAACCAATCGGCCATCGTTCGGACGTAAACGGCCGTAAATAACCAGATATTTAAAAAAATATCCTAGAAAATGTCACTGAATATAACTTAGGAACTTATATTTTCCTGTAAAAATATTCATATTTCCATATTTCGAAATTTTTACAAAAGTATTGAGATATATTAAATAATTTTTTTATTTAATAAATTTAATCATTCAAGTAATTTTAAAATCATTTAGAATCATACATTTTATAGTCACATCAAAAATACTTTAAAAAATAAAATTCAGTCTGTAATTGTGTAGGCTTCATTTGAATACTAAATTTTAAATGCGCCAGTACAGGGAACATTATTGGAGTCCTTCAGATTCTCTCCTTCTTTCAAGTGTTAGTTATGTAAACAATTTTCAAAAGCCTTTTCACTTTCAAAGGACGAGTAAAAATTTTGTCAAAAATTGTATAGCCGAAATCTTTGCCAACCACATATTCAACCATTATTTTAAATGAAGTATGAGGAAAGACTAACAAAGATGATAATAAAAGAACCATACTTACAAAATATAATAAGAAACAGAAAGGACAATTAATTTAAAATATTATCCAAAACGAAAATAAGATGGTTTAGAAATAGCGCAAATTATGTTCGGGTTCATACAACATACATCACTTATCTAAAGATCATATACATTTCGCTGAATATTTTTAGTTTATTTGAGGATAAATTTCACCAATGTGCAGAGATCATTTTAAAAATTTTACAATTAAAAAAAATAAGAAAAACAAAAAGGAAAATTAATTTAAAATGATATCCAAAGCAAAAATAAAATGGTTTTAAATATGGTGCAAAATCTGCCCAATTTCGAATACGATGCAGCACAGAGATAAAGATAATACACGATTAACTGAATAGTTTTTAGTTCCCATATATGTCAATAGATGGAGCCAATGTACTAAGTACTTTGAACCGAAAATTTTGGAGCATAAGCGCTGTTTTCCACTCTTAGCTGGGAACAGTAGAAATTTCCACAGTCTTAGGTCATGATTCATCGTATTTATATATTCCGCTGTTGGAAGGATACTTAAGGATTTCGCTTATCTTATCTACCTATCTTGTGTGACCTAGTGTCTTAAACACTTTTTCTATGTTTCGCAAAGGAAACTTTATAATACGAAAGACTAGTACAAAACTCATTAAAGAATAATTTCCCCGTCTGTAGTCCACAATGGACAAGTGCCTAAGATGTTGAGTATTTTTACAATTTGTTTACTTATATGTAATAATTACTTATAATTGAAATATTATGCGGAGAAAATGATAAAAAAAAACAGCAGCAATTACAGATCTAGGGGCTTAGCTGAAAGGTGTGAATCGGTTCGCACATTCGTTGTGACGTCATTTTGACGTCAACTTGATTGTTTGCTCGCATAATGTCCGCAACCTGACGTCAAAGTGACGTCACAACGAAGGTTCGATCTGAACAGCAACGTCCAGAGTAAGGGCCCTAGTGTTTTAAATTCCTAGTAAATAATTTTTTGTTAAAAAGTACCATTGTTACGTGAAACATGATCACAAATTCTACTGCTTCATGTGTTAAATTCTTTTAAGAAACATTATTTTGGTATTTTTTATGTATATATTAAACTGGGTTGTATATAAATCTATTTACCTGTATGATTATATTTGCAACCATTTGTGTTTAATTTCTTAATTTTTTTCGCTTATTTTAGGTGTCGGGAATTCTTGTACACTTGGCGTAACGAAAAGGATACAAGATCCCAATAACAAAGTTTCTTGACTGAATGTTGTGTTGAGTAGTAGAAACTAATGTCGTTTTGAAAGAAGATATTCAGAGACGATTGTTGATATGGTAAAGATAGGGATAATAAGTTCAGATGTTGAAGGTCGTTTTCAGTGGGACATTAACGCCTTCCAACAAACGTGGAAATCAGACTCATATGTGGAAAGTCCCGAAATCAGTTTCTGTGATAAAAGATATGTACTTACATTGATGAGTTTAAAGAACATTGAGATGATCATGATACACTTTAAGAGTCTCTATGGATGGGAAACAATGAAAAACTTTAATATTGAATTATATTTATGTACAGAAAGAAACAATACATCGGATCTACACAGAATTGCTACACATAACACTAAGTTTAGTGATCTACGATTTTTCATAGATTTTAGAGAATTTCTCACGTATGGCAAACCGCTCAGTGACTCTCTTACCATAATCTTTAACCTTAAACAACTAAAAGGCCATGAAAATCTTGCGGATAAATCATATTGTAAGTATAGCATGCATATGATTAAAATATTTATAAAGGCTTCACACGTAAATTTACGAAGTCGACAACTTCTTTTTGGAGTTCAGAGTTCAAAGACTACCAATTCGGAATATCTCGTATTTGCGGAACCGTTGCTTAAACATCTGGTGCAATCTGTCTCCAGCCATGTACCAAGGACATGTGGTATTCACTCCAGGGTGGGTTGAAGCTGTGTTGCGCTCCAAAGGTGAGCCAACTCGTTATTGACAGGTGGTAATAATGTTTTGGCTCTTGAGTGTGTGTGTATGTGTATATATATATATATATATATATATATATGTATATATATGTATGTATACTATGTGTGTGTGCGTGTAATGATATTTTTAACCTTAAAAATTATCAACGTAATTATACTTTCCTTAAAATAATTTTCTAGGGATTATATACTTTTCTGGCAACTTTTCAACGACCGAAAAGCCTAACTTAATATTGCATAAGTGCTTTAGATAACTCTTAATGCTTAAACTCCCACACATGATATCGCCTTGTGACTGGATTAAGATTTCTGATTGAATGGTTCCGTGTAACCATAAAACTGAGGTGCACTTGATTTTAGGACAGTTCGTGACATCTGATGCTAAATAAACCCCGTTTCTGTTCAACACGAAATTATTTTTGTCTATTCAATCCGACTATGAATTAATGGCCTAACGATTTCATCTTATACTAAACGGGTTTCTTCCCTTTGTGGTGAGTCAATTTGCTATGTATGTGTGTGTGTGAGAGAGAGAGAGAGTCAGTCAGTCAGTCAGTCAGTCTTAACGTATTATAACAATTCTGATAGCTTCTGGGTGGTTGTTTAATAATTCTTTTATGATCCTGTGATGTTCAAAATACCATAGTTGGTGCATAATGGGTAACGGGTCAGCTGCTATAAGGTTACCAACCACTTTAACATACAACTAATGGACCCTTTCTTGTTTTACAGCGATGAATAAAATCCAGGAAGATTTAAAAGGTTTACTTGCCAGTGGGGCAAACGCCGATGTCAAACTGATTGTTGGTAAAAGAGAATTTCGTGTGCATAGAAATATCCTAAGTGCAAGGTCACCTGTCTTCAAGGAAATTTTAGGGTGTGGAGCGTTGACTCGAGATGACTTAGATGTAGATATCAAAGATTGCGACCCCGACATATTCTGGGATTTTTTAACTTATGTGTACACCGGTAGTACCAGGCATATCAGTAATGAAAACGTGATCAGCCTGTATACCACTGCAGTTTCGTACGGGGTGGTTGAACTGAAAGCGGCATGCATATCTTTTATGAGGTCCAACATGTCGGTGGATGTCTTCTGTAGCAGAGCTGCTTTTGCTTTGCGTTACGACGAAAAGGAGCTGATCGAGTATTCAAAGGTGTTCTTTTGCAAGAAAGCCGAGGAAATATGCGAGACAGAGAATTGGTTGGATTACTTGGTTGAAAGTCCAAAAGAGGCTAATGACGTTTTCCTGAAGGCTCTGGCTAAAAGACACTAAAATCACATGTGCAACACTAGCACCCGATTTTTTACAGCTTGGTACAATAAAATAATAACGATAAAATATCTTTTTTCTTTTCAATTTTGGGAGTTTTGTTGTATTGAATAAAATGTAGATTTTAATTGTTACTGTAACAATTATTTTATATATTTTCTCGAATAACATAAGCGATTTGTTTGCGAGAGTAATTTACCTTGATCAAAATCTTAAAACAAAGTATAATATTAAATTTTCTTGAAAGGGACAGTTTGTCCTTACCGAATGCTAAAGCAATATTCGACTCAATTTTTGAATTTTTTATTTTTGATACAATAATACTATATTTAGTTAAAATATAACTAGTTCTAAAGCATTGCTAAATACAAAATATTTAAAATAATTTTCTTAAACATTTTTTAATAAAAATATAAATCCACTATAGCTGCTGTAACTCTGTAAAATACATAGTTCAAAAATAACTACAAAGATTAAAAATACAACACACTTCTTAAATATCAATTCTATAGAGTCTATATTGTTTAGAGTACAATTGATGTGTGTAGTAGTACTAGTATAATTTGAATTTTAAATTGAACAAATTGCAATACTTAATAATTTAAGCTAAAATTTTTAAAATGACTTAATTTAGTGAAACATAATCGGACTGCTTCTGTCTTCATGTCGACTTTACAGACAGTGTGTTCGGGTTTAAAATAACACTCAGTAATATAATTTCAAATATTTTAATTTCTATTAGGAAGTAAATGAATGTACCATATTTTGGTTATTAAATGAAAATATGCAACATAAAATACAAATATTTTTTTCTAAATTTATTCTATTTAAACAAAGAAAGTGTAAACAACTAATGCAAAGTTGACAGAAATTATAAATTTCGCACAAGAAACTTCTAAAATAAAATTATATATAGTAAATTTTTATCAGTTATAAGTTCTCCTCTCTTTATAAACTACACCTGAAATATTTAGTAGAATTTTTATAAAAACTTTTTTAAGCTTATTAAATAGAAAAAATGAAATAAATATGATTAATCTTAGATAAAAACTAATACCGAAAAAATAAAATTTATTTATTTCTTAGTTTTTAAGAAATGTTGAGTTTTCAGAAAACAATAGTTTTAAATTTATAATATTCAGTCATTTCCTATATATTTTGTATACATTTTTCATCATAAACTCGACTGTCATTGGAGTATCAACTTAACTTTCTTAAACAATATTTTCAGTACTTCATTTTATTAAATGTAATAAAAAAAATCTAAGATTTTATGATTTAAAGATGATCTTCAATCTTTCACACTTCAAATTTATTTTGTGTGACACGAATCTTAATTAAATTCTTAGTATATACTTATAACGTTCACGAGGAAAATCTAAAACAAAAAATACAATTGATTTCATGAAAGGATCTAGCTGACATTTTGCTTATTCGTTTCATCCATTCGCAATTAAATTCTGAATGGAGATAGTCATTGAGCTTAATTGTGTGCTGATTGTTCTAATGGTGGGTGAAGAATAAGATGATAAGAGTTCTCATTCTTCACACTTTTCCGCTGAATGATCTTAATGTAAATCGCTGTTATTTAAAACAGGAAGTGGATCTTTAAGAACTCGCGAAATATCGTCTCCACTTTAGTAATGATGGAACATTTTTCTCCAAGTGATTCTTCAGAAAATGATGAAGGTGAGAAAAGCCTTCTCTATTTCCATACTAAGTTTCTTATCCGCCTAAGGCACATTATTCTTATGAATATTTTTCATAAATATATGGCTGCCTCATTTATTAAGTATATGGCTTAGACAATTAAAATCAATACAAAAGGTGAATATAAGTGGTTATGTTGTTTCGTTACCTTAAATTTTTAAAATATTATTTTTTTGAAGTGGTCCAGAATAAATTTAGAATAGAACATAAATTTTAAAGGGGAGAGTAAAATTTCTTAAAATGCAAATGCAAAAAATATTCAGGTATAATAAAAACTTCTATTCATTTGCCTATATGAGCACTTTCAACAATAAGTGTGGAAGTATCATACCAGATGGTAAACTGAATTAAATAGTGTCAAGAATGATTCCTAGTCCCCGAACGACTCCCACGATAGACGACAGACGCCCCCTACATTTTGTTTACATTTTAGGGAGAGACTGAGCCGCTGAGAGAGAAGAAGGAAGTACGCTAGGGATTGACGCCTCATGTACTTGCACGAGACTCCTTTGTAATTTCGCTGTTTAAGAATCCTTGTTAATTTTTATTATTTGTGTGCTTCTTTAGTGTGTGTGTGTTGGTAAATAAATGTTTGTCCTTATAAAGACTGAAGTCAATTTCGATACGAACTTACACCAGAAAACCCAGACCCTCCGCCATCCAGATGACAAATATCATGAAGGTAAAGTGATAACTTATAAGCCGTGCTGATAAAGTGGAATGCATAGTGGTAAAAAGTATGGTTATAGGCAAGGTAGATACATATAAACGATGAATTCCAGTAAAATGGTGTAAACAACTTATTAAAATAAATTTAAATTAGGAGATTTGATAACAAAAACATAATAAGTAAAACATTCGTAGGATTGTAAAGCTAATGATAATAGTTGATAATCTCGAGAAGTACGGTTCTGAGCTGTCCTTCATTGGGCTGGAACCGGTACTTCGTCTTCATCATAATATAGTTAGAAAGATTGTTAAGGATATCATAATGGAGGAGACTTATTTGGCTTGGGTTAATTCTGATAATCAAAGGCAGGCTAAGGAGCTTAACCAGGGTATCCCTAGATGAGAGCTAAGGAGCTACTTAGTAGGAAGGAGTTAAGGGTGGCCATTCGTTTGTTGGCTGCTCACTGTTGCCTCAAGAGGCACCTTAATATTATTGGCATCACGGATAACTCGGTATGTAGGGCTTGTCAGGTGGCGAAAGAAAGTTCCTTGCACATCTTGTGTGATTGTGATTACTACTCTGCCAAGAGATTTGAATTTCTTGGTTATCACTTCATTGAATGATGGAAGTTAGCCAAATTCTTGGTTAAATTGCTGCTTAGATTTACCTCAGCTATTGGTCTCTTTGAGACTTAATTGTTAATATTCTTAACTTACTGCTGGGACTCTTTTGTTTTAACTATTAGGCTGGGGTCAGTACAATAGGCATTGGGTCGCAGGGCTGTTGCTCTTATGGGTCGCCCTAACTTAAATTTAAATCTATGTCTATATCTAAATCTAAAGCTAATGATTATTATGACTATGAAATCAGATTGGAAATAGTTAAGTAAAATGTAAAAATATAATATTAAGAAAGGTAGAAAAGTTGGAGGAAGTTTTTTATCTACATGGAAGCATAGAAGCGTGATGCCTTATTTTGTTGGAATCAATAATGTAGGTATATTTAGATATTTCAAAAACAATTAATATAGGATAGAAACAACACACATTTTCCAATAGGTAAGCTATTACAAGTCTACTGAAATTGTATCCTAGGTGGTAAAGGGAAATGAAATATAATCATAGCGCATATAACGGTAAATGCATAGTGTGATAAAATAAAGTCTTAATTATAGTAGATATATTGAATCTATGAAAGCCGGATATGAGTATAGATAACATATTAAATTTCAATTTGAAAATTTCAGTAAAATTTTCATAGCATCGTAGAGTTAATGATGAATAAAACTATGAAATTAGATTGCAGTTATAAGGTAAAAAGTAAGGGTAGGGAACGGGGCATTAAGGAAGGTATTTAATACTGAAGGAGCAATTTTTATCTAAATTGAAGTAACGAAGCGCTATGTTTCCTTTTATAGGAATCAATACAGTACTCATAATCGGGTAATTCAGCTAATAGAAAATGAAATTTCAGATTCATCACTATCCGCAGAAGAATCCAAGAAATTCTCATCAGTTTCCCTATAACTGTCTTCAATATACTTGAAATCAGAGTCAGAAGTGCTATCAGTGTCTGAAATATCGTCAGGAGTATAAGTTATATTACTCTCGAAACGCTTCCTGCCAGACATCTTTCAGCTATGAAAAGCGCGCTCAAAATGTTACAAAAAATTCTTCTATATTTCGCAGAAATGTGGACAATTAAATCCATCTGCTAGTTTACAGCTAAATAAACAACTAAAAATCACATTAAAGCCAAAATGAAAGAATAAACGGAGAAAGCGGGCTCCACAGTTAAATAGACGGCTAAAATGCATTCCCGCGGAAATCGCGGGTTTCGCAAATTTTGCTACATTTATGTTGTTCATGGAAGATTTCGCGCTATATTTAATTTTTTTAAACTTTACTTTATAGACGAGTAAATAAGATATATAGAAGTTTGAGAAAAATGTGAGGAAGAACAATTATATCTCTCATAATCTTCAAGATTACTGAAGTTAAATTTGAGAAGTTCAATTTCAAAACATTTTCGTTCATATGTAGGATAAATTTATAGTGCATGTATCAGATTTTCAAAATAGATATTATAATTATTCATAAATATACACTAGCCCTTCTGATTTCTTCATAGAGAAGTAAACAGAAATACCAGCTCAGACATAAATACATACGTATCTCATTCATATACATGAAAACATATATTCATAAATATATGTGTGTTTTATTTTCATAGTGGTGTACATCCGTTTATGGAAAAACGTTAATTAATAATCAGCATTAAAGTAATGGTGTATGATATTTTTATCTATAAACATTTTCCTATATATATATATGTATATATATATATATATATATATATATATATATATATATATATATATATAATGGCGCCATAGGATGAAAAACAAGATAGAGGACTAAGGATTCCGAAAAAAAAAATTAGTTCCAAAAGTCACCGCTAGGGGAATATTTGGCGCTGTGTTATAGAAACATGTGTCATGTGTTAACAAATGCAAATTAATACGGAATAAAATTACGTTTTATTATGCACATTTTCTGATTTAGTTCAAGTGCAATATGGCAACACTTTTCAAAAAGCTTAAAATCTACATAAACACCGATAAAGTCTCGTGATCTGCAATATAGCGTAAACTGAGCAGCAGAAGAAGGTCTTTATTCAAATTTCACGTTACATCCATAATAAATAAATAGATAGCTCTACACTTTGAGCACTGTCAGTTTAATTATGGCCACCCGGTATATATATATATATATATATATATATATATATATATATATATATATATATATATATATATATATATATATATATATATATATATATATATATATATATATATATATATATATATATATATATATATATATATATATATATATATATATATATATATATATATATATATATATATTATATATATATATATATATATATATATATATATATATATATATATATATATATATATATATATATATATATATGTATATATATATATGTATATATATGTATGTATATATATATATATAAATATTATATATATATATATGTATATGTATATATATATATATATATATATATATATATATATATATATAATTTCTTTAATTGTAGTGTAAATCCACTTCCCTCAAAACACCTAATATTTAATTTTAAAATTACATTACATAATTCTAATACATTCATTTTATAATACTTTAAAAACGATTACATTATAAGCTTAATTCAATTTAATATTTAAAAAAAACATAAAATGAGTCATTGAAGGCCTTGTCACAACTCAGCTTAAAATAAAATAAATTGGTTGAAGAATTTGAATAATAAACTAGGTCGCACATATGAAAGTGTT
Organism: Pardosa pseudoannulata; assembly: GCA_032207245.1. Taxonomy (NCBI): domain Eukaryota; kingdom Metazoa; phylum Arthropoda; class Arachnida; order Araneae; family Lycosidae; genus Pardosa; species Pardosa pseudoannulata. The sequence goes on along the minus strand of CM063508.1, from coordinate 1,017,100 downwards.
TACCATCTAAATACAAACTCTTAAATATCTGAATGTAATATAAAATTGTCTTAAATCAATTGCAAAGAAAGTGGACCACATTATTTCCCTAGCTCATATTATATTGTGTTAGTATATTTTTAAATGATTAACAAAATTAGATTTCTTAGAAAAACATACATTATTTTTTTATTTAAATCGGCCACTCGTGACATAATTCAATACATAGAAAATACACCCCATTCATAGTTCAATCGAAATTTCAAATTAAAGTTAACCTTAGCAGACCAAGCATAAACTGAAAGTGCTCCATTCTTCATAAAAATGCTCGATGACACATGGGAGAATCTTTTAATCTCGTTGTCTGTTGCAGGGATCACACGGGGATCAAGGTAACTTTGATGTTGCATTAAGTTAAAAGTCCTTTTGGTCTTGTCTGACGTTTTATCTTATACCTCAAGTCATTGTTATTGACAATTCTTACCTTTTATATTTAGTTATATTTTGAATTTCGTATCTGTTATATTTTAGAATGTTATAAATCATGCTATATCTCACAGCTGTTTGACACTATTTAGTTTAATACAAGAAATATTTATAATTTGGGGGTTCGGGAGTGTACGGACCTTTCTCGAACTATTTTCAATGTATGAATTGCAATATTTTTAAACTTAAAAATAATTTTGTTCATTATTAGTTTCTATTGCAAGTTTTGAAAAAATTGTTTTTAACCATCAAAATGATAAAAAAAAATATCTTCTTAATAAACCTGGTCACAAGAATTTGACAAATTTATCATTCGTTTTGGTCCATACAGGTACCACTATTAATGTAAATGAAGGTTTAACCCTCTAAGCGGTTAGCACAATTCCGCTAAATGGATGATGTCTTCAAAACGATTGTTATGTACAATTTTCGACCTCCAAAAACGTCCCGAAAACAGATGTAATGTACATTTCTGCGAGTGTTTGAGGTAGGAGGGTCAGGTCGATTGTTTAGAAACTGCATCCCTCTTTGACTGACATTTATTGAGGGATGCACCCCTACTCCCTGAGGTACAAAGACGCTGATAGCTTTTCATGGCTTTGTAAATCTCTATTTCGAAGTATTTCGTTTGCGGTAACATATGTATCTCTAATTGCACCACTTAAATATCTGGGATAACTTTCGCAAAAAATATAAATAATTCTCTTAAAGAATATTTTTATTTGTACTTTTACAATCCATTATTTCTTATCGGACGATCTTCGAGACTTGACAAGCTTTATGTGTATTAAAAAATAACAATCTATAATATCTATTTATATATCTATTTATAACGGGAAGTAAAAGGACAATAACGAGGGTAGGTGTTCCGTATTCCATTCTAGTCGACAAAGGTTGAAGTAAAAAATCATAGAACGCTTTGGCCTTTGACACAATAAACCTTTAGCGTATTTTTTGCAGACATTTTTAATCGGTGTGTTCCACTCGCAGGGTTAAACAACTGGATTACTAAGAAAGAATTAATTTACTACTACAAAACAACATTTTATAAATAACTGAATATGCCAGTCTGTTTTGTTTTTTTAATATTGTCATATAAGATATATGATTTTATTGAAATTGTAATCACACTCATACTTGGCGACTTGGTGTTTTGGCTACTTATTATTAAAGTAATAGCTTTCTCGGACATACGTGGTTTTCTTGACTCGACCCCTTTGTGTTTTCATTGGTTGTGTTTGATTAGTTTTGTCTTGTGTCTATAATTTGATTGGCTGAGCTCAGAATCTTTATAAAACTATAAAAGCCCAATGTATCTCGTATTTTTGTATTATCATTATTATTATTATTATTATTTTGGTGTCTTATATAAAGGGTTGCTATCTTATATAAGGGTTGCGGCTCTTCATTATGATTCAACAGATTTTGTAAAAGAAAAAGAAAGGTGTGTTATAATTCCTTTTCCGTTTATAAAAAAATTATCTATTTATCTAAAAGTTATTTTAGTTTAAATTAATCCAATAAATTAAATATAGTCTAACATTTGTCAGGCAAATATAAACGTATCAAAAACTTGGTGCGTAAATTAAAAGACACAATGTGTTTGCAAATATATTTTATAGGATATAGTGAAAATTTGTTCAGCATTGCTCATCTGTTTTATGTCTTGTTTATGTATAAGCTTTATGATTATTTTTGGATTGATACATTGGACCCTTCCCGATATAATTATGTCTACGTCACTAGCTTAATATGCTTATTCATAAAAACGCGTTCATTTGAACTATCTTTTGTATATTTTATCGGGGCAACACACTGAAAACAAATTTATGTTTGACACTTGGAAGTATGGAAACAAACAGGAAATATTTACAAATCTGTATGTATAGCCTTAAGTCATCTTATTTTCATTTTTACAAAAATTTACATACATTAAATATTTTCTCGCTGAGTAATATATATCGGATTTTTTGTATTTTACTGATATACCATTCATCTATTATAGGCTAATGTTATATGTTATACTTTTATGCATTCTATTTTATAGAATGCTAGATATTGAATATATTTTCGGTGTGAAATGTCTTTCTTTTATATCGTGATATCTGAGAAGAGTTTCTTTCTACCAGGAAAAAGTATTTTTTATTAATTTATGTAGTACTGTTTATTATTGCTCAAAGTATAAAATACAGGTTAGACCTTTCTAATTTTTACTAAAAATGAACTCAAACGAATTGAACTAAAATGTAATTTACTATTTTTTTTTATTAACGTTGCTACTCATTTTTTAAAATTTATTTATTTCCTATTAGTATTTTGTACATTAAAAGTGAAAATATACATCTATTAAAATATATACTTTATAAGCTATAAATATATATGTATTTTTGTTTGAGGAAAGATATGGTTATTTTGGAGCACTGCAATCTATATTTTTATTGCGTGACTAATAATCAAATCCTTAGTACTGAATGAAACAGTTTTATAATGGTTACGAATATTCATGAATGAAGGGTGATTTGTACCCATATACAGAGTTACTAAAAATATTCTGTATATATTCGACCATCGTTTGGAGCTTATATTTATTGATAGCTATGGGAAATAAATATCGTTAGGATATCTTTCAAATTGATATAAAAATAATGTAAATCATCGATGAATATTAATTGAATACATCATTTTTGATATTATTTTAATTTTGTCGTAAAATCTAAATATTGTAATATATTTCCGTTATCATTTATAAAGGTAATTTCATTGTTTCCCACATTAGAGTTTTAAATTTGTTTAAAACAAACAGAAAATGACGTTATCATATACATTAAATATAAATCAGTGAATAGTATATATTTTACATCAGTTTCTGTACTTTTTCTCTTTTGATAAAGACTTTGGAATAGACTCAATAAAAGTATTGTAGTCCCCTTAATGGAATTTTGCCGAACAATGGTCGATTGATTAGGGTGCTGACCTTTCGTGAAGTTCGTGGGTTCAAATGCCATTGTGGCATGGGTGAACGTAGCACTTTGGAATATGTTTTAAGTGGTAAATTTTGGTCTCATTAGCTCCCTCTTGCAAAAAAATTGGCCGTAGTGCTCCAAACCTAATTGGATTCATTAAACTGATTTGTTCATCTAAAACTTCGGATTTACAGTTTCTAAAAAAATTTTATATTAGATAGAATAATTAAAGTTAAAAGATAAATACATAATGAGGGGATTATATACAGTATACCAATTTGCGGAATTGTCAATTATACATTTGACCATAATTTGGTTTTCAGTACACCAACATTTTAACATTTTTATCTCGAAATATCCATATATCTGAATAAAAACGAAGTTTTCTTAAGCAGTTCTCTTGTTTTCTCGTAATAAGTTATTTGTTTGTGTATGCTGCTTAGAGTTTCCAAAATATTTAGTGGCATGTAAGATCTCTTTTTACAGTTTAAAAAATGGCTTATAGAAAAATTCAATTTATTTGTTAGTGCTTTAAATCAATAATCTAGTACATTATGTAAATAAATTCAAATTGATTTATACCAGTAATAGCTATAAATACTTAAAATTAGTTACGAAATTAAAATATCAATATCTTTTAATTTTTATTCAAATCAGCATTATAATTTAATTTTCATTTGCACAATAAGTATATCAAATTACAAAATCAAATTATAAACTGTAACTAAAAGTTTTACTTAAATGTAACGACTACAAATGTTGATAAATAGCTACACAACTAAAATGGTAATAAATGTTCACTTTTATTCACATCGTATAAATATGATAATAAAATATCGATTCGCACAATATGTAAATAATCTTAAATTTAAAGTAGTTCTAATTTTTATATAATTGCAACATTTAAAAATTCAATTTGTTCATTAGTGCGTTCGATCAATAATCTAGTAAGTTATGCAAAGAATTTCAAATTTGTATATATTAGTAACAGCTAAAAATACTCAAAATTAGTTACGGGAATAAAATATCAATATCTTTTAATTTTTATTCAAATCAGCAAGATAATTTAATTTTGATTTGCACAATACATATATTAAATTATAAAATCAAATTATAAAATGTAACTAAAAGTTTTACTTAACTGTAAGAACTACAATTGTTGATAAATAGCTACACAACTAAAATGGTAATAAATGTTGACTGTTATTCACATCATATAAATATAATAATAAAATCCCGATTCGTAGAATGTGTATATTATCCTACTTTATTTAAAGTTGTTCTAATTTTTATATAATTATAACATTTAAAATCTCAATTTGTTCATTAGTGCGTTCAATCAATAATCTAGTAAGTTATGCAAAGAAATTGAAATTTTTATAAACCAGTAACAGCTAAAAATACTCAAAATTAGTTACAGAGCTACAATGTCAGTATCTTTTAATTTTTATTCAAATTAGCATGATAATTTCATTTTGATTTGCACAATATATATATCAAATTATAAAATAAAATTATAAAATGTAACTAAAATATTTACTTAACTGTAACGACTACAAATGTATATAAATAGCTACACAACTAAAATGGTAATAAATGTTGACTGTTATTCACATCGTATAAATATCATAATAAAATCCCGATTCGCACATTATGTAAAAAATCTTTATTTAAAGTAGGTCTAATTTTTATATATTTTTAACATTTAAAAAATTCAAGTTCGTTAGTTTGTTCAATCAAAATCTAGTGAATTATGTAAAGAAATTGAAATTTTAATATACCTAACAGCTAAAAATACTCAAAATTAGTTATAGAACTACAATATCAGTATATTTTAATTTTTATTCAAATCAGAGTGATAATTTATTTTGATTTGCACAACACGTCTATCAAATTATAAAATCAAATTATACAAAGTAACTAAAAGTTTTACTTAACTGTAACGACTACAAATGTTGATAAATAGCTACAGAACTACAATGGTAATAAATGTTGACTGTTATTCACATCGTATAAATATGATAATAAAATCCCTCTTAGCTCAATATGTAAATAATCCTAATTTATTTAAAATAGTTTTCATTTTTGTATAATTGTAACATTTAAAAAATTCAATTTGTTCGTAAGGACATTCAAAAATCTAGTAAATCATGGAAAGTAATTGAAATTTATATGTACCAGTAACAGCGAAAAATACTCAAAACTAGTTAAGGAAATCTTTTAATTTTTATTCAAATCAACATGATAATTTAATTTTGGTTTGCACAATATGTATATCAAATTATAAAATCAAATTATAAAAAGTAACTAAAATATTTACTTAACTGTAACGACTACAAATGTTGATAAATAGCTACAGAACTACAATGGTAATAAATGTTGACTGTTATTCACATGGTATAAATATGATAATAAAATCCCTCTTAGCATAATATGTAAATAATGTTAATTTATTTAAAGTAGTTCTAATTTTTATATAATTGTAACATTTAAAAAATTCAATTTGTTCGTAAGGACATTCAAAAATCTAGTAAATCATGAAAAGTAATTGAAATTTATATGTACCAGTAACAGCGAAAAATACTCAAAATTAGTTACGGAAATCTTTTAATTTTTATTCAATTCAACATGATAATTTAATTTTGGTTTGCACAATACGTATATCAAATTATAAAATCAAATTATAAAAACTAACTAAAAGTTCTGCTTAACTGTAACCACTACAAATGTTCATAAATAGCTACATAACTACAATGGTAAAAAATGTTGACTATTATTAACATCGTATAATTATGATAATAAAATCCAGATTCGCTAAATATGTAAATAATCTTAGTTTATTTAAAGTAATTCTATTTTTTATGTAATTTTAGCAATTAAAATATTTAGATTAAAATTATTAATTATTTATTAGATGATTAATTGTATATAATAATACCAAATTAATAAATCAGTCTTAAAAATAATGAATATTAGTCGTATGTAACATTTAAAATTTTATGTGTGAGTTACGATAGATTTAGCAAGATGGATATAATGAAATGTTTTTTTTAATGCGATAAATGGAAATAATAACCTGAATAACATACTATAGATTTTCTGTTACACATTTCTAGCTGAAGACCCATTCTACCTAAAGCCATTAGTCTTAAGGTGATGATAAATAATGGATAATGTATTACTGAGTTCAGAATAGCATTCAACACGTTACTCTAAAACTCGCTTGAAATTACAACACGCGTAGCCGTCTCATAATCCAAAGCTCTGCATTATGGAGGAATGGAATGTACATCGCTTGTATATTCAAATATCGATTTTAATTGTTAGACGAGGGCCGCTCTGTTAGAATTTCGAATAAACAGCGCGGAATCGGCTTATCGCATTACGCGTTGATCCGCAATTAAAGACGTAGTTAAAGAATATCGTGCATCTGAATCTTGATACATCTTTCTTGCCTCACACATAAAATTTTAAATACTACATACGACTAATATTTATTATTTTTAAGAGTGATTTATTATTATATTATTATTATATACAATTAATTATCTAATAAATAACTAATATTAAACTATGTTAAATGTTACAATCAGATAAAAATTAGAATTAATTTAAATAAATTACTATTATTTACAAATTATGCGAATCGGGGGTTTATTATCATGTTTATACGATGTGAATAACGATTATTAGTTACTAACCTTGTAGTTGCTTAGCTATATTTGTAACTGTTAATGTTAAAAAAAACATTTAATTACATTTTATAATTTACAAGTTGTTGAACGTCATTTACAAATCAAAATTAAATTATTATGCTGATCTGAATAACAGTTAATAGTTACTACCCTGTAGTTGCTTAGCCACATTTGTAGCTGTTAATGTTAAAAAAAAATTTTAATTACTTTTTATAATTTACAATTTGATGAACGTCATTTACAAATACAAATTAAATTATTATGCTGCTCTGAATAACAGTTAATAGTTACTATCCTTGTATTTGCTTAGCCACATTTGTAGCTGTTAATGTTAAAAAAATTTTAATTACATTTTACAATTTACAAGTTGATCAACGTCTTTTACAAATCAAATCTAAATTATTATGCTGATCTGAATAACAGTTAATAGTTACTATCCTTGTATTTGCTTAGCCACATTTGTAGCTGTTAATGTTAAAAAAATTTTAATTACATTTTACAATTTACAAGTTGATCAACGTCTTTTACAAATCAAATCTAAATTATTATGCTGATCTGAATAACAGTTAATAGTTACTACATTTGTATTTGCTTACCCACATTTGTAGCTGTTAATGTTAAAAAAAATGTAATTACTTTTTATAATTTACAATTTGATCAACGTCTTTTACAAATCAAAATTAAATTATTATGCTGATCTGAAAAACAGTTAATAGTTAGTACCCTGTAGTTGCTTAGCCACATTTTTAGCTGTTAATGTTTAAAAAAATTTTAATTGCTTTTTATAATTTACAATTTGATGAACGTCTTTTACAAATAAAAATTAAATTATTATGCTGATCTGAATAACAGTTAATAGTTACTACATTTGTATTTGCTTACCCACATTTGTAGCTGTTAATGTTAAAAAAAAATTCTAATTATTTTTCATAATTTACAAGTTGATCAACGTCATTTACAAATCAAAATTAAATTACTATAATGCTCTGAATAACAGTTAATAGTTACTAGCCTTGTAGTTCCGTAGCCACATTTGTAGCTGTTAATGTTAAAAAAAATGTAATTACTTTTTATAATTTACAATTTGATCAACGTCTTTTACAAATCAAAATTAAATTACTATAATGCTCTGAATAACAGTTAATAGTTACTAGCCTTGTAGTTCCGTAGCCACATTTGTAGCTGTTAATGTTTAAAAAAATTCTAATTATTTTTCATAATTTACAAGTTGATCAACGTCATTTACAAATCAAAATTAAATTACTATAATGCTCTGAATAACAGTTAATAGTTACTAGCCTTGTAGTTGCTTAGCCACATTTTTAGCTGTTAATGTTTAAAAAAATTTTAATTGCTTTTTATAATTTACAATTTGATGAACGTCTTTTACAAATAAAAATTAAATTATTATGCTGATCTGAATAATAATTAAACCTCTCGCTGCATATTTTTTTTATCAAAATAATTTCAAAAAAATTTTTTTATTACATATTTCAAATCTATATACAGTTTAGAGTTAAAATATACAAAACATTTTTGTAAAAGGGTTCTTTTTTAATCTAGGATTAGGTCATAAAAAAGTTGTTCAAAATAAGGAAATTGAAGAATAATGACATAAAAGCTAAATTTTGAAAACTAATCTTGGTTAAATTATCATTTGTTTTATAAAATACAAAAGCAAAACGTATATACTAATTGAAAATTTAAAAGACTTACAAAACATTTATCAGAAATGAAATCTTGTATGATAAATTTCGAAACGAGGCTCGAGACAAAGTCCTACCTAGCAATCCTTGTAGCAAATTCGAGTCTCTTTTCAAAGGTTTTTTCCACCTTTAGATTTTTTTTAACAACATACATAAAACTGTCTGCGATGCTCTTTCTTGATGGGATTTAGGTGTATATGGCTAGCAAAGTGTCGAGCAGTAAGTGTCATGGGTCAGTTACTCTCATGTTCTGCTGGTCTCTTACTATTATTTGCAACTTAACATAGTCAAAATAAAGTTCAAAATAGTCCAAAATAGTTGTATTATTTACCATAGTAAAATTTAGTCGAGGGATTGAAAAGGAATGGAAATGAAGCAGGAGCTGGTGGAATATGTTGCATATCAATTTTGCACCACTGTCGAACATTTTGAATAGAAAATGAATTTCCAGATTCATCACTATCCTCAGAGGAATCCGAGAAATTCTTATCAGTTTTACTATAACTATCTTCAATATTCTCGAAATCAGAGTCAGAAGTGCTATAAGAGTCGGAAATATCGTCAGTAGTATAGGTCATATCACCTTCCTGCCAGACATCTTTCAGCTATGAAAAGCGAGTTCAAAATGTTCCAAAAAAATTCTACATTTAGCAGAAATGTGGACAATTAAAGCCATCTTCTGGCTTACAGCTAAATAAACAATTAAAAGTCACAGTAGAGCCAAAGTGAAAGAATGGATGGTTAATGAGCGGGTTACACAGTAAAATAAACGGCTAAAATGCATGCCCGCGGAAATCGATGGTAGTGTAAAATTTTGCAACTTCTACGTTGACCGTGGAAATAACGGGATGCGCAGCGAGAGGGTTAAAAGATTTTAAAATTGCTGTTATGTAACTGATTTTCATTATTTTAGCAGTTACTGTTATATGCAAATTTGAATTTCTTTACATAATTTATTAGATTGTTTACATTTTGTGCAGGTAGGAATTGGATTATCGCACCAATGTACATAACTATTAACAGTGATTATCATTGCATTTACTCAGGTATTAAGAGTTTTACTAGTTACAGCGGAACAAAAATTTCAAACATAATTTACATTCATGCATCGAACCGGGTCCATAGGGACGTGTGGTTCTCCAGATTTTTCCGGGTGGTGGTGGACAGATAGCAAGTATTGAGCCTATTCCCTCCAATAATCGCCGTCGAACTTCTCGACGTTCTACAGGAGCTATGCCTGAGTGAACGCTGTAAAATAGTGGAAATAATTTAGACCAAGACTGGATGATCAAGCTGAATTTCATGGTAATGCCGGAATAAGTGAGGGTGGTGCGAAACACGAAGACGAAATAAGAACTACAATCGTTGCAGTTGGAATTATGGTTGTTGCCCTTCCAGTCAGTTACTGGATGGCTGAAGAAATATGAGAGGAATTGTTGTGAGGTGACTACTGCGATCATGGGCCTCTAAACTATCACTGAAGAGTAATTGCGAATAATTTTAGTCCACTCTGTGGAATCTTAGGATTTTCCTGCTGTCTTCCGTCTGTCCCTTTTTGAGTGTTGTTCTCAGTCGTCTGGCACCGTGGTTGTTCATGAACACCCCGGACTGTAGAATAGTCTTCTCTTTTCGTATGAAATGGTATTCAAATTCATGGCACGATTCTGTGAGCCGCTGTCAAGCACTTGGACACACTCGGAACAATTTGGCTTATTTCCAACTTCAGAATGATTCTGCCTCGTGTAAAACCATCCAAGTGTAATCTTTAAGATTGCTTGATAGCCAAAACACAGTTACTCGACGTTTGAATTTACGTTGATTATAAAATTCCAGTGAATACATTTTACGTAAAGACTTTTAAACACCGTCAGCATAATTTTTGAAATTTTCGCATTCTCCAAGAAGCACGTGATATTTATACTAGCATGTATGTCCGTACCTCTTCAATTTCTCCTTTGGTCTTACAGGCCTATCTGCTTGCTTATTCAGCTGTTATGCTAATTTTAATATAAAGTTTCACACATCAGTGTATATAAATTTTATTATTAATGCTTTATTTTATATTCAAATATACGTATATCGATCAGATATTATTTTAATATTATTTATGATAAGAATTGAGATTGTAATAACATTTAAATATTAGTCAACTTAATTTCGATAAATATATTACCCAACGTATAAAATAATATGTTAATCTACTTTAAAAATGGTAAGATTTAAATGATATATATTTTGTAATTTCTAAACTATATTTTCACAATAAATCATGCCTTCCAGTTAAGAGATGTCAAATATATTTTCTAAGACCGAAAATAAATCACACTATCGTTAAGATCTTGACTTGTCACAGATTGATGTTAGCAAGCATTCAATCTTTTTGCTAATAAATGATCCCAAAATTTTAAGACCTCTTTAATTTTCATCGCAGCTTTCGTGGAGAAATCTCCGAAAATTGAAAATAATTAGGTATCGATTATTGGCTGAGAGATAGACCCTATTTTTTAAAGTATGACAAGCTAGATTTTTGCACCAGAGAAAACATTATATCGTATCGATTATATTGATTTATTGTCACAAGTAAAATAATCGTGATATTTAACCGTTTGGACTTTAAATTTATTTTCCAATTTCTTTAATCTTTCATATCTCTGAGTTAATATCCAAAGTTCAGAAAGAAAATAAAGTTTTCTACTATTGATTACTCTTTATTTAGTAACATGTACTGACATTTATATATGTGTATATGAGTATGTGTCAGGTTTGGAAATGGGATTTTAAAAATTAAGGGAGTTATATTTAAAAATTATTGGAACTATTTAAAGATCATGAAAGAATGGAAGACACTCGCGTGTTCAGATAAATTCAGTGAATAAAGTGAATTTTGGAAAGATATCCGAAAAAAAAAAGGTTTATGCAAGCGAATATTTGACGCACTTTAGACTTGGAAGCTGAACTGGGCAGCACCATTTAGTCTCACTGACAATGTAATTGATCAAAGGAGTATATTTGAGGACCTAGCCAAAGTTTAACGAAAGGACTGAATTTAATAAAGGATGGTTTTAAAAGAAAAGAGACTTCATGATACGGGAATATATATATATATATATATATATATATATATATATATATATATATATATATATATATATATATATATATATATATATATATATATATATATATATATATATATATATATATATATATATATATATATATATATATATATATATATATATATATATATATATATATATATATATTGTAAGGAATTCTCGTTACATAAGATTCCTGATGCAGACTTAACTAAAACCGTGAGAAAAACCATCCTAAAGTAGAAAAACAGCAAACGTGCCTATTGTGGGCATTTGAACTGAGCTCTTTTTTACCTAGTGAAAGGACGTTGTTTCGAGCAGAATGGGATGCTGAATGGAGGATTGTTGACACCGAGGACCATCTCAATCATTCTGTCGGAAAAATTCATTAGGATGCTGGCGAAGTGTTCGCAGTGTTAGTTTCAATGGCATCAAGAAGAAAGAGTTTCACATGACAGCAATCCTCTACATTGTAAAAGAAGCAACAACACTTTCCTATCTTGTTCTAAAAGGGATTGTCCAGGGACATCGATAATGATCTGCGAGATTGCTCGCGATTACTGCAACTTCCCTGGCACCTCCGAGAGAGTCTACGCGCGCTTTCCCCACCACGTCATCAACCAGCTGTCCGATCAGCTGAGATGGACATTTGTGCGGTCACACGATTATATAAGAAGAGCAGAGTTCGAGGCCCAGAGAGGATTTTAGACCGATCGAGTCTCCTGTGAACTCATCGGACACACACACACACACACATATATATATATATATATACATATCTATATATATATATATATATATATATATATATATATATATATATATATATATATATATATACACATATATATACATATATATATATATATATATATATATATATATATATATATATATATATATATATATACATATATATATATATACATACATATATATATATATATATATATATATATATATATATATATATATATATATATATATATATATATATGTGTGTGTGTGTGTGTGTGCGTGTGTGTGTGTAACAAACTCTCATCTCCTCTGGGTAAATACTACTATATTTTTCGTGTGTTTGAATATCAGATGCAACTTTTATCCATCAGAACGAGACATCGAAAGCATTTATGTTGCATTCTTCAGAAAAATATGTTATCAGCAGTGCAGATGTGTATCTGCCGACGACACAGGTGTTACCTTACAAATATTTTCGGATTTCAGCTACTTAAGGAACACGTCACATATTATCATTGTATTTAACAGAGAAAGATTGGCATTGCACATTGTTTTTCCTATCCATTTCTTCTGGATACAGTGCACAAGTCATTCGTAACATGTCTCGATAGCATTAATATGTTTTTTTCATCTAGCCGTGCGAAACAATGTTGGGAATTGGAAGCAATGGAAAGTGTTACGGTCCCCAATATTGAACATTTTTAAAGTTTTCATTTCTTTTTTCATTTTGTTACTTTTTATCTAAACTGTTCCACATCCACCATTTTTCTTTCAAGTTGATCATGAAATCTATACTTATAAAATTTTGATCAAAATAGAATTTATGATTTTTGGCAGGAGATTTAATTAATTATGACATAACATGGTAACTGTTAGCTACATATCGACGTTCCCCCCACACTTTAAGTGTAATAGTTGTGTCCAGCGTGTCCCTTTCCTCCTTTTTTGTATTGTAAGCAGAGTGTGAGCATTCGAACACCGTCTAGGAAGGTCGAACCATTGTCCGTGTCTCCCGTGAGAACGCTTGTTTAGAGCCCATTGCTCTTATATCCCTGATATATATTTTGAGTGTCAGAACCCATTGCTGTTATATGACCCTGTCATATTTTTCTTAATTAAAGTCTTTGTTAAGTTTTAAAATTACAGTCCACTTTATTATCGTCCTCAACAGTAACCTAAATCTGGATATGATCTCTCCATTTTCCTAGTTTTTCACTCGGAATACTTCCAAATT
>CM063508.1:973201-998201 GCA_032207245.1 Pardosa pseudoannulata | reverse complement strand
GAAGGAAGGTTATTAGTTAATAATAGCTCCTGCCTCGAGAAAAAGAATAACGCGACTCTTACGAAATTCAACTTCCGTGTTTCGGATTTGAATTTTAATATTTTATACATGTAAGCAGCAAATGTTGCTTTCGAATTGAAAAAAAAATTATTTTGCTCTACATTCAATTAAATTAAATGCGAAAGGATTAATAAAATATCTTAAATTTTTTTCCTGAGATCTAGTAATGTATTGTTTCATTATTTGTTGGTTTTAAAGTGGAAAACAATATCCTGGTAGAAAAAATTTAAATAATTAACCACAATTTATGTTAATATCGGTAATAATACCTAATTCAAGAATGCATTAGATTCCGAATGAGGATAAAGTGATTATTATTACTTAATGATGAACTGGTCAGACAATATGATAATTATACCATCCGTGGGAATCATTTAAACTTCAGGTGCTACTGAAACACCGGTAGCGCCTACAAATTTTGGGTTTAGTTAATTTGCTCTAGTAATTTTTAATTTTTTCTCATATGTGTATATATAAAAGAAAGAGACATTGCTATTAAAAATGATTTTAGAGCAAATAAATCTTTTATTGCAATTCTTATTCGGTTTAGGGCTCATGTCATTAAGATATTTTAATGCTGTTGTTGGCAGAACATATAAATACGTTGACAGAACATATTTATATGTTCTGTCAACTCTAGTCTATGTCCACTATGTTTATCGAATGATGCATTTTTGGTTATCTGCTGAATGTGATATGCTTATACTTGAATTTTTTTGGTGGCAATGTATGTCTTCCCCATAGATGATTGAAACAGTAGGGTACCAATGAGCATGACTCTAAATAAACCTTTCTTTATGTGCCTTTTTCAACCCCGTTTGCACAAACTACCTTAAATCTGTAACTATTTGTGGTAATTACCAATGTGTTTCACATACACACACAGACACATATCACACACAAACAAACATATTTATATATATATATATATATATATATATATATATATATTATATATGTGTGTGTGATATCATGATATATATATATTTATGTATATATATATATATGTATTTATATATATATATATATTAATATATATATTATAATATATATATGTTTGTGTTTTGTGGTATCTATATGTGTATGCTATATATAAATATATAATATATATATTTATATATATATATATATATACATATATATATATATATATAAATATATATTTGTATGTATATATATATATATATATATATATATATATATATATATATGTATATATATATATATATATATATGTATATATATATATATATATATATATGTATATATATATATATATATATTATATATATATATATATATATATATATATATATATATATATATATATATATATCTATGTGTGTGTGTGTGTGTGTGTGTATCTATAGTATATATGTATGTATATATGTATATATATGTATATATGTATATATATGTATATATATATACATATATATATAATATATATATATGTATGTATATATATATATATATATATATATATATATATATATATATATATATATATATATGTATATATATATATATATATATATAATATATATATATATATATATATATATATATATATATATATATATATATATATATATATATATATATATATATATATATATATATATATATATATATATATATATATATATATATATATATATATATATATATATATATATATATATATATATATAGGTATATACGTCATCTTAAAAGTCATCCATTCCATCTTTTCATGTTTTGACAAATTTTATGTGTACATTACCATTCATAATCTCAAATTATTAAAGTTAAAATGATGTACATTTTTTATTCCTTAAAACTATCATCATGTCTTCCAGACGGGAAAATACTCAGCTTTCCTTCTCATTTATCTATTTTTCCGTCTTTCCATCTTATTTATCTATTCTTTATTCCCGCATCTAGCTTTTAGCTGCTGATGTAGCTTTTACTTTGAGGCCATTTTTTCTTCCCCTCAAAGCCCATTAAGATCATTAAGATGACAAAACACGCTATTGAGTGCAATCCTGCAAGATTAAGTTGTTATTACGCCGCCGGCCTGCGTCGCTTTAACGCCGCGGTCTAACAACACATTATTCTTACAGCGAGAACGTTATAAAAAGGATTGGATTTCAGTTTGGATGACAGCAATTATTTACGTTTGCCTTTTCAGCTTTCTCCTTAATAGTATGAGATTGGAGTAACGTCTTCCTTTTCAACCCTGCATTGCAATTCCCTCTTTTTTATTACAAAGTTAAAATGGAATAGAGTAGAAAACAAAATGTAATAAAATGCCAGATTCAGGAAGATGATATTTTGATTCCTTTCTTTTTATTCTCTACGTTTATTGTATAACTAGATAGTATTTCATTCAAACCTAAATTCATTTTGCATTGAAATAATATTAAATTATACCATTAACTAATAATCTGTTTAAAGCTTATTCATTGTATCAGAATACTGTAAATAACATGCTCATTGCCACTGATGATCTGGCATTTCATAGGGGTGAAACTTTGTGTGTTAGTGAAGCTTTGGAACGTTTTTCGATTTTTTGAAGTTATATGCTTATGAATAATCCGGTTTCTGGAATATAAAATCATTGTCAAGAAATAGAATAAAAGAATATGAAGTAGAATACAAAAGTATTGAAATCATACCTTTAGACGTAATTGTTCTGAATATTTACTTCTTTGGATTATATTTTTTACACGAATAATACTGAAACTTAAGGACCCAGTTTTATTTTGTAGAATGATTTATAGAAATAAAAAATTAAAGAGAAATCAAGATACATAGAGAAAATCGAATTACAATAATAATGATGTCTTCGTCTATTTTGATTATTACAGGAAGATACCTAAGTTCATTTGAGTTTGTAAGAACATGTGTTATGCATGTTTATGATAAATTTCTTGGCAGTTCTAAAAAGAATTTTAAAAA
Source organism: Pardosa pseudoannulata (assembly GCA_032207245.1). Classification (NCBI taxonomy): domain Eukaryota; kingdom Metazoa; phylum Arthropoda; class Arachnida; order Araneae; family Lycosidae; genus Pardosa; species Pardosa pseudoannulata. The sequence continues at coordinate 995,198 of CM063508.1, read as the reverse complement.
GCACTTGTAGCACTTTTAAAAAGATGACAATCTTGATTTTCCTCTCCTAATTCTTGCATCATTTTTAATTTGATCTTTAAATGTTCTACATTGTATTTCTGATGCAATTTTTGTAACTAATAAGTTTGTTTCAGAGGTTGTAAACTATGAAACATATCAGAACTGTAAGAGGCATTTTCCACCAAAAGTTTTACCGAACGGTTGCCTAATGGCTAGAGGGCTGATCTTTGGCACCGGAGTTTGTGTGTTCGAATCCCACTGTGGAATGGATGTTCGTAGGAGTTCGGATCCCGCTTTCAAACATAGACTCCGTTATAATTAGCCGTCGTGTTGCAAAAAAGTAGACTATAAGGCTCAAATCTAAATAAAGCCCATGCCCCCTATAGTTTGTATTTATGAAAAATAAAGAAATACATATACACGTATCAACCACTATTCACTCAGTCTTCATTCTTGTCAATGTACTATTTGAGTCGAGGAAATAACTTTTTTGTATGTTAGTGAATCCATTTTAACTCCTCCTACTTTATCTTCTGTTTAACAGCATTCTAAACATCATCTTCTAATGACAGAATTTTTTCTGTTACACAGCACTTAAAAGAGGTTAAACGATTTTAAAAATAGTGCTAGATCATACTATCAGCAGGCTAGTTTATGTTCTCTCAAAACTCTGAATGTGGAGATACATATCAAGCCCCTGTATAAAACAATTTTCTGCTAGAATTTAAGACATCCTTAACACTAGAAGATGGAATTTATCTAACTTTAAACTGCGGAGATCAGATTAATCCACATCAGTGTTGCTCTGAATCATAGAAAGAAAGTCAACTTGTAGTTATGCCTATTTTTTCATGTTTATAAAAGAAAAATGAGGTATAGGGAGTTCAAAACCATAAACTAACTTATATATCTCACCTTCCTTACGAGGGTTAATATAACACTTGGTGGGGGTTCTAGAAATTACTAAGTTTATTTATTTTAACAAAAATCATAGAAACATAAAATTTTATGATTTTACATATATATATATATATATATATATATATATATATATATATATATATATATATATATATATATATATATATATATATATACATAAATTTTACATTTGGTTTACATGTTCTTAGTTTGCTTGATTGGTACATTGCCTTTATAAATTGAATTTTATTTAAAATTTAAAATTTTTGTCTAATTAATATTGTAAAGCAAGAATAAAATTTCAATTTAGTCTACACTATTTAAAAAAAACTGAAAGCATAAGTTTTTTAATTAAACTTCATTATTAAAGAAGATTAATAAAGTAATTGTTAAATTTTCTTTACTATATTTTTATTTCCTTTACACTATAAAATGAATGAACAATTTTGATATTGATTTTTCTTCTGAGACATCTTAAAAATATTCAAAAAGTTAAATTATTTTCTAGATGCAATGAATTAATAAGTACAGTCATATAAAAAACGTTAGATTGGTACAGTGAGTACAGTTAGATTGGTACACTAAAGAAGTTATATTAAAATATAACTTCTTTAGTGTTACGTAACTTATATTGAATATTAAGTGAATAAAACAAATAAAATCTACAGCATATTTTACAATATATCTAAGAATATTTTTTATCGTTTTATAAGTTTAAATTTATTTTTTCCTTTATGATGAAAAGTTTTAGAATAAAAGTTTCAATAAGCATAAATATTGTAATTACAAAATTTATATAATTGTGATAAATTGATTCACAACCCAAAAATTAAATCAAAACATTAAAAATATTAAGTAATTCCTAAATCATGTTTACCTTCTGTGCGTTATTTATAAACGATTTTTCTTTAATGAAGAATTTGTTTTTTTTAGAAAACAAAAAAGTTTATAAAAATTATAAATTATTAACAATTTTGATATCTTGAATAGGAAGTAATACAATTTAAGTACTATCAGTTGCAATATTTTTAGTGCATTTTACCATATATCAATTTTTCTCAATTTATTCAGATATAAAAAAAATCAGCAGAGTAGTGCAGAGACAAAATTAATGTATCACTATTATCTCCAAAGTTTGTAATTGTTAATGACTTTACTTTAATGCAAAATATTTTATTTTCAGTATACAAAAAACTTTTAAAGCATAGCATTACCAATTTTGATATTTTGAAAACATAACAACACGATATTTTTTAGTAATCTCAGTTTTAGTAATCATTTAAAAACATATTAACATAGATCAAGTTTTCACAATTTATTTAGACATAAAAAAATCAGCAGAGTAGTGCAGGGACGCAATTAATATGTCAATTATCTGTGTTTGTAATTATTAACCCTCCGAGTGGAACACATCGAGAAAAAAAGTCTCCAAAAATACGCTAAAGGTTAACTGTGTCAGTGGCCAAAGCGTACTATGATTTTTTACTTCACCCTTAGTCGGCAAGAATGGAATGCGGGAAACCCACCCTCGTTATTGTCCCTTTACTTCCGGTTATAAATAGATATATAAATAAATAAATAAATATTATAGACTGTTAATTTTCAATACACATAAAGCTCTTCAAATCTCGAAGATCATCCCATAAGAAATAATGGATTTTAAAAGTACAAATAAAAATATTCTTTGAGAGACTTATTTGTATTTTTATTACGAAAGTCATCCAAGATATTTAAGTGGTGCAATTAGAGATACATCTGTTACCGCAAACGAAATACTTCGAAATAGAGATTTACAAAGCCATGAAAAGCTCTCAGGGTCTTTGTGCCTCGGGGGGTAGAGGTGCATCCCTCAATAAATGTTAGTTAAAGAGGAGTTCAGTTCCTACACAATAGACCTGACCCCCGTACCTCAAAATTGCAGCGTGGAAAGCACTAGCAGAAATGTACATTACATACATTTTCGGAGCATTTTTGGAGGTCGAAAATTATACGTGACAACGTCTTTGAAGACATCATCAGTTTGGCGGAATTGTACGTGCGAACCGCTTAGAGGGTTAAAGATTTTTCTTTAATGAAAAATATCTTATTTTCAGTATACAAAAAACTTTTAAAGCATAGTATTAGCAATTTTGATATTTTGAAAATATAGCAACATGATATTTTTATTAATCTCAGGTTCAATATTTAAAAACATTTTAACATACATCAAATTTTCACAATTTATTTAGACATAAAAAATATCGGCAGAGTAGTGCAGGGACACAATTAATATATCCCTATTATCTGTGTTTGTAATTATTAAAGATTTTTCTTTAATGAAAAATATCTTATTTTCAATATACAAAAAAAACTTTTAAAGCATAGTATTAATAATTTTGATATTATGAAAACATAACAGCACGATATTTTTAGTAATCTCAAATTCAATATTTAAAAACATTTTAACATACATCAACTTTTCGCAATTTATTCTCACATAAAAAATCAGCACAGTAGTGCAGGGCCACATAGGGAAAAAAATCCGATCTCTAATCACTCGAATAATTAATGATAACTTGCTAGGAGACAATTCTGGCCTCCAGCAAAATTGAGCACTGAACCCACGTCTTCCAAACCCCAAGTGAAATTACTTTAAGGCTGCATGGTGATTGATGATTATTCTCGTGTTGAAATGAATAATGAATTAGGGAAAATCTTCCGCGCGAAATTCCAAAGACTCACTAATTGCAGCATTTGTCTCTAATTCTGTTTTAATCTTCGTTTTCCCTCGATTGGAAATTCGTTCATCAATTAGTGGATCAGATGGGTTATTTGCAATTAGGACGGGATTTTTTTCCTTCTAAAATGAGTCCCTCGTTTATTCGGAAATTAGAAATGATGAACAACTGAATTACGTACGCTATTAGAAAATTGGTTCCAACTCAATGACGAGAGTTCAATGAATTCTCCCTAATCTAATTGAGGTATGGATTTCTGACCGAGATGGATTTACTATCGATTAAATATAAATCCTTCCAATTGAAAATATTTTCTGCCTTTTAGGTTGTTTCCTGGAGCGGATAATGCAATTTCGTTTAAAGAATGGTTTTACGATCTACCATGGTGGTAGCCTTGTAGACATTTTGAAACTGTATGTAACTTGAAATACAAATTAATTGACGCAATTAGATACATTAAATTAACTAAAGTGTATCATAAAAATAGTAAACGTAATTTGAATAGTAATTTCAATATTTGTTAGCTTCACCATATTTGCCTCAATGACAAATGTTCGAGTAATAGCATTTATGTGCTAATGTGCAATTTCTAGTCCTAAGCATCTTTACCCCTCTAATTTATAATTGGTTAGTTTGGACACACTATTTGTTGCTAAAATAAGGACTACGTTCAGTGGCACAGTCAAGAGGCTAACAAGGTTTAATCCAGTGGCTAAAGGGGCTCAGCTCAATTGGCTAAGGGGGCGATATTTATTTTTCTCTAAATATAGTTAGGAAAATAAAAAATAACAAATATAGGATATTTTAGTAGTCTGGAAACACTATTTGTTGCTAAAATAAGGACTACGTTCAATGACACAGGCAATGGACGAAAAAGGTTTAATCGTCTGGCTAAAAGGGCACAGCTCAATTGGCTAAGGAGGTGATATTTATTTTTCTCTAAATATAGTTAGGAAAATAAAAAATAATACAATTAGAATATTTTAATAGGGATTTTCTCATAGTTTTATATCATGCTTTATGTCACTGCAACCCTGGAAATGGAATTTTACTTCTATGCTCGTGATGACTTTTAGATAGATTTGGAGAAATTCAAAAATTTATTTCAAGCGACAACACATTAAAATTGTCTATTTTTCGCTAGAAAATTCCTCATGCTGAATCCTCCTTTTCTGGAGCTATTAATCTTCCTTTTTTTAGAAGAAAATTATCATGGCTGTGTTCACCTGATTATAAAAAAAAATTATGGAAAAATTTAATAAGAAAATTGTAAAAACATTTTCATGGAAAATTTAGGTCTGAACAGTTCTTGGTGAGAACTCCCGTTTTCCCTGATTTTTTCAATTGGAGTTATTTACACCTAACCTCTCTCATTACAAAAAAATTTTGAGTCATATATTTTAAAAATGTACACTTGAGTAGGAACTTCCTTTATTTGGCTATATAATTATTTTTTCAATAGTTTTGCGTTTATTATAAAAATAACTATATTTTCTCGTATTTAAATAGTAAAAATTTGAGAAATATAGCATGTTTTGAGATATAAAATCCTCATTTTTAAAATGAAACTACATCTTTCAGTAAATTATTTATTTTTGTAATTTAAAGTAATATGCTTCAAGATATAAAGGGTCCGAACAATGGCTGATTGGTTAGGGTGCTGGACTTCGGTACCGGAGTTCGTGGGTTCGAATCCCACTGTGGCATGGATGTTCGTAGCCGTTCGAAATCGGCTTTAAGCTGTAGGTCCTGATCTTATTAGTTCTCGTGTTGCAAAAGAGTAGACCGTAGCACTCCAAACCAAACCAAACTAAAATATAAAGGTATACACCAAATGAAACAAAATAGAAACTAGCTTACCCAGTAAATAGTTTTAAATATTTATATTAGAAACTAAATACACATGTTGCTTAAGATTACGCGTCAAAACAGACACAATGTCGGTTCCAGTAAGTCGGTGCATATGTTAAGCCCCATTTCGCCTTTTGAAAATATATTTTGACAAAATATATAATATATAAAATGATTTGGACAGAAATTTAGAGCTGATAATTTCTAAAAACGTCAATGATAGTTCCGTTGAAACGGTTATGAACACGGAATTCGGAAAAACTCATTGAATCACTTGACAAATATGAACAGACATAAATTTTAGTGTCGATCTCCTAGACACTACAGTCCGCAAAAGCTGTGTCTATTTTTATCCCTTTTCTTTACAATGGAGTAAACTCAAGCGCCGGATGGCAATACAGGAAATAAAGTAAATGTTTTATGCTGTAAATTTAAGACATTATACATATCTAACATTTTTAATTTAAAATTAAATTAAAAAATGTCTAAAATATGATAAGAAATTGGATACTTATCTTCTTTTTGATTTAAAAATTAGTTTCTATTGTAGAAATCAGAAAATGTAACTGGATTTTTGCTTTTATCACTTTCTGTACTCGATTTCATGTAATTTTTAAATTAGATTTCGTGTCAACGGTGTTGTATGCTATCGGATGATGATTTGAATCTTTATTAACCATTATAATCATATCAGCATTGGCACGACAGCCCTTTGTGGGCCTGGGCCTTCCTTGGAAGCTTTTCCCAATCTGCCCTTCTCCCAGCAATTAATCTCCAGTTCTTTACCTTTAAGAAGGCAAAATCTTCATCCACACAGTCTTTCCACCGTTTCTTAGGCCTTCCTTTTGGTCTTTTATTGGAAGGGAGTGCATTAAAAACCCTCAAAGTTGTTCGTTCTGGGCTCATTCGATTACATGTCCTGCCCATCTCATTCTATTCAGCTATTAACCATTATATTTTAATTTAAATATGTTACATAAAAATGTATTATGGACTGAAATTTTCATAATTCTAGTCCTACCTTATACCGGTACTATGAATGGACATAAAATCATTGTTTTAATTACAATAGGCTTACGATGTGTTTCTTACAAACTTCAGTGTCTGAAACTATCTCCGTTGGAAATTAAAATGCAGTGAGATTAACACATCTATCAGACATCCGACTTTTCACTAATAGGGCTGCTATGATTATATATATCTAAGTCATTGTGCAGTGTGTCCTGTTACAATACAATATTTTCATAAAAATGAAAAGATTACTGGAAAGAGATTAGTTTAACACCATTTATCTGATGAAGAATGAACAGATTTATAATACTTAAATAAATTTCCAAACATATTTAACTAGCTGTTATATTATTTAAAAATAATCTAGCTTAGTATGCTGTATTTTATTTTAATTTTAATTTTAATTTTAGTACTATATTATTAAAAAAATAATTTGTATTTACACATAAACAATATTTATTCCTCAACTCTTAACTGATTTATCTTTATTCATTTCTGTATTAGTAAAAGCATTTCCCACAAAATAAATAAATAAATAAATAAAAGTAAAAATGCAAGGTTGAGTTAAAGAAGTACTTTCATTGTTAACTATACTTCTTTTTGATATGATTCTTAAATGATTTCTAAAACAAGCTTACCAGACACCTATCTAAAACTAGGGTGCCTGAAACACGCTTCGTGGAAATACTTATTAAAATATAGTAAGATTATCACATCTATGAAACATCAGACTTTTCGCTGTCAGTGCTATTATATTTATTTATATTTAAGTCCTTTTGTCTAGTATATTGTTACAGTACGACATTTAAAAAAATAGAAAGTATACTAGAAAGAGACTTGTTTAACACCCTTTTTCTGGAGAAGAATGATCAGATTTATGATAGTTAAATAATTTTCCAAATATATCCAAATCACTGTTATTTTAATTGAAAAATAATCACTCTGTATTTTATTTTAATTTTACTTTTAGTGTTATGTTATTAAAAAACATTCTGTATTTACACATAAACAATATTTATTCCTCAACTCACAACTAATTTATTTTTATGCATTTCTCTATTTGTAAACGTACTTCCCACCCAAAAAAATAAATAAATATAAAAATGCACGGTTGAGTTAAAGACGCAATTTCATTGTTAACTATACTTCTTCTTTTTGACATGATTCTTAAATGATTTCTAAAACAAGCTTACAAAACACCTGTCTAAAACTAGAGTGTCTAAAACAAGCTTCGTGGGAAAACTCGTTAAAATTTAGGCAGGTATTCACGTCGTCAGGAATAAACCCTTTTGTCGTATGCCTTGTCTCCAGTATAGAACAAGATTCTTTGAAATATCAAAGGTAAAATGGAAAGTGACTCGATTAACTCCCATTTTCTGACCACAATTAAATACATTTGCATTAGCTAAATATTTTTAAAACATAATCTAGATTGCTCTCACATTATGATAAAAAAATTAACATATATATAATGAGGTATTTAATTTAATTTAAATCTATTAAATAATAATAGATTATTTAGAAAACTTTTTGCTTTACACATCTAATATATGTATTTCTTAATAATTATTAATGCAATTCACTTTATAGGTTTTCATATTAGTAAATGTAATTCCCACAAAATATAGAACAAATACGGATGAGTTACACATATGCCTTTATTGATAACTATATTACATCCTTTTTGACATTATTCTTACATTGTTTCTAAAACAGGTTTACAAGACACGTGTCCTAAACTCATGTTTCTGAAAGAAGATTCGTTGTGAAACCTGTTAGAATCTAGACAGCACATCTATCAGATTTAAGTCTTGTAGCTGTAAAGACTGTTATTCTTACATTTGTGAATCCCACAATGGCATGGATGTTCGTAGCCGTTCGGAATCGGCTTTAAGCTGTAGGTCCCGGTCTCATTAGCCCTCGTGTTGCAAACAGTAGACCGTAGCACTCCAAACCAAACCAAACAAAACCATCTTACATTTCTTTTAGCCCTTTTGTTGTCTGTCTTGTTTACATTGTAATAAAACATTTTCAACGAAATGAAAGTAAACTGGAAATTACTTGTTTTATGTCCTTTATCTGGTTAATATTGTACACAATGAATTAATTTTCAGCATAATCCATGTAAAATGCAAAAATTAAAACTATATTAATATATTTCATTTTATTTTTTATCACTTATCATTTATTTTTATCCTTCTTAGTATTTAGTGTAAATAGAAAGAAAACTAAACTACTATTCTATACAACTTTGATAAGGCTCATAGTTACTTATGCTGCTAAAACGTGGACGATGACTGGAAGTGATAAGTTAATTATTACTCTGACCCATCCGAAGATATCCATGCAAACTGAAGACCAGAGGTCATGACAGCAACCACAACAGCTACTCAGCTGCAGCTGACCACCATGGTCCGTGTTAATGCTGTCAAACCCGATAATGAGCAAACATTAGAAAGGTAATCTTGTCTATCAGAAATAACTGAAGACTCAGATCACTCAGGTAAATCCCGGGTAAGTAAACCCATTTATACCTAAAGGAAGTATACCGCCGGGGTTGTCTCTCATTTAGGACGATCCAGAGGACACGTGCGGATTGAGATCGTGGCCGTGGAAGCGAGAGACGTTGTACTCATGGAAGTGATAAAGAAATATTAGCAGTCTTTGAAAGAAGGTTACTTCGAAGTATTTTTTGAGAGGGGCAAAATGTAATGAAAAATGGAGAATAAATTCGTAAATTTATAAATTATACAAAAAGACAGATATAGTAAAATTTATTTCAATTCAAAGTCTGTAATAAGCAGAAATTTTTTTTCCAAATGAAAGATGACCGAGCCACCAAAAATATCATCAATGTTAAACCAACTGGAACCTGTGAAAGATAAAGACCAACAATCCAGTGAACCAAGAAAAAGATCTACAGGTTCTGAGAGTCAAAATCTGGAAAAGCCTGTCCAAGAAGAGGGCTGCCGCCTGGAATTCGATTTCAAGTCCCACCTATCGCTGATGCACCACTGAAGAACAATTTTATCATTTAGAAATATTTTGTGAATGCACATCTACTATATATATTTCCTAATGTATATTAACGAAATTAATTGTATACAGTTTCTCATTAGTAAAATGAATTCGCACAAAAAATGAAAAATCACAGATGAATCCAACATATCATTTTGTTAATACATATATTATTTTTTAAAAATTAATCTTACATTGTTTCTAAAACCATATTACGAGACGCCTGTCTAAAACTCATGTGTCTGAAACAAACTGTGTGGGGATGCATGTTAAAATTTAGTCGGTTAAGCGCACATATCAGGAATGAAACTTGTGCCAAGTCGGTTATGCTTAGTCATGTTTAAGCTCTTTTGTCGTGTCTCTTCTCAACAATGTAACACAACATTTTCATCAAAATCGAAATTTATATGGAAAAGACTCGTTTCACACTTATGTTTTTGACTAAGATTGGACATATTTATAATAGTTAATCGATTTTCCGATCATTATTCAGATTTCTTTGTAATTTAAACGTTACAGAGGTACTGCTACAGTATATGCTCAGCAAAAGTATTGGTTCTTCAGAGAGCCCATTTGAAAAGTTTAAAATACATATATTAGATTATAGTATTATATTTTAGCATTATATTATTTAAAAAACTTTCGTATTTATCCATATATTATATGTAATGCTTATAAATTATGAATGTATTTAGCTTTACATACTTTTGTATTACAAAATTTTGTCAAAGTGTTTAAGGTGTTTAAGGTAAATACTGAATTAATTAGAACTAGTTTTTCATTCAAAACAATTTTTTAAACACATATAATGCAATCGAAGAGTGTACAAGAATTTTATTAGAGATTTCAATGTACAAATTGCAATAGTTTAATTTTAGTATTTCTCCAAACTATATGTACTGGTGCATTATACTTTATAGTTAATCAAATTAATTTCTTTAAAACCTTCGAAAGCTTTCTGCTGTCAAATGAATTGGCTATTTGCAGAAACTAACTTTGCAAGCTATCCTTATTTGGCGAATCGTTAGTCCTTGGTAATAAAATATTTACTCCAAAAAGGGTTATATTATAACGCGGATCTAGTTTTTTTTTTTAAATGTACGACATCAGTGTGAAAGCTTTAATTATACAAACGATCGTGGTTAGCAAGCAACGATCACAGGCAGAGTGCAGTTTTCGCTAATAGTCAGTCAAGTTCAAGCTGTGTACCTGTAGCTGTGTAGCTGTGTACATTGTTATAGAGATAGTTTTAGCTGTTTATCGTAAAGTATTTAGATGATATTTGGGGTTGTTAAGCCGAATATATTTCTGGAAACTGCTGTTTGAAATCTGGTTATTGCATAATTTCTAAAAACTAATGTACGTTTCAAAAATACATTTTAAATACAGTAGTTTGTGTTACGTAATTAACGCTAGTTGTCACTAGTACCAAGAGATGGCGCCAGGTGTTCGAAAGAATAGAGGAACAGACAATGTTCTAAAGAATGTTGTTTTTTGATTTTTGTTTCGTTGTTAGTTATCTAAGCTGTTGTGAGTTCTGTTTTTGTGTTGTATGTGAGTGCTTTGTCTAACTGGGAAAAGTTCTAAGTCCCCTGTAAATATGTCGTGCTGTATGTAGAATAAAATATAAAAATTCCTAGTTTGTGTTATATTTATAGTTTTATAGGTGTAATTTATAGGTCCCATGACTGTCATTTTACAGTGGATTTCCTATTTCAGCATTACTGCCCTGATAAGCACGCCTACACTATTATTCGTTTTCCTGGTACTCATCTGTTTGATATGAGCGAAATGAGAAGCATATAATATTTTTTGTTGTTGTTGTTATTGTAGATTTTTTTAGAAATAATCCTGCAAGTAATGTCGAGTAGACATTCCTTGGTAATTTCTTTAATGTTGGAACTTTGTTTTTCCATTACATATTTTTATTGTAGAAGATTTTTGTTCCAACAGTTTGCTTATTACGACATTTACAACAAAGGTGAGAACTAAGTGCCAGGCAGAAATATTAACAATCAAAATAATAATGCATTCTAAAGGAATGAAACTCGTTTGACATACACTAACCCACTAGCAACCCCAAAAATTCTTGCAATTCTTTGCCTTAATTATTCCTGGAATTTTCTATAAAATACTTGTTCCGTTTCATATATTGAAAGCATTCAGAGTCACTACTTTTTCAGTTTATTTCTCACAAGTCTGCATATACTGGAATATTTTGTAATCCATTAAAGTTGTATGGAACGAAGTTAAAATCTTTTGACTGGTGTTTTAGATGAAACGGAAAAAGAAGGTGATTCTGCAAGACTTGATCAAGGTCAAATAAATTATTTTATATTGTCTGTCTCATTTATAATTAAGACTATCATTTGTTATGAGAAAGGCTTCAGGAATTTGTAGAGAACTCAATAGAGTCATTCTAAATTTGTAGAAACGGACATAGAGTATGTAAAGCAAGGTATATTTAATTTAATTAAATCTGTCAATTGAAAAGTCATTAAATTATTTATAAGATATATCAAATTTAATTTTTATATATTAACTTCACAAATTTAAAGAAATGTCTATACAAATTTTAAATGTTATAAACCAGTAATTACTAAAAACATTTTCACTTTATATTGAAAACTGTCAACATTAACAAAACGTTATTAAATTCATTTTTATTATTATGAAGATTATTTATATATATATAGTATTTTAACTGCATCACAACAAATCTGATATTAACATGCATTTAATTTGAAATTATGTTTTTAAATATAAAATAAATGTCTTAATAGTATGTAATTTTTGATTCTGCTTAAGGTAAAATTTAGAATCTCTGCTTACCATATATTTCTTTGTAAAAATTGTTTTACGTTTTTAAACTTTTATATTAACTTCCGAGTTGAAATATGTACCTCTGAGATTATTTGAAAAAATAATATTATGAATAGTAATTTTTAAAATAGTGCTCCGTAAATGGATCATACGTGTTAAAATTATACGTAAATATAATTTGTAGGAAGTATATGATATTAAAAATATATTAATCATTCTAAAAAAGCTAAAAGAAAAAATGTCCTCATTAACACCCAGTTTATTTCTATAAATACTAATTTAACTATATAAGAATTAATTGACTATATAAAAAATTCTTCAAATGTTAAATTCATGCTCATTTTGAAATAACCTTAAATTGTTATGGTACTTTAAAGTATTTGTTTTTTATCATTTTCACTTAACTGCAACAATGTGTCAGTTTGTATTTTGAAATAAATTTTTAATTGGCATTCTGAAGAGCTAAAGATGTCCAATTTTGCACATAAGTTCATATTCTGTGACAATGCGAGGTTTATTCACAACAAAAATATTAGATTGGTAAAAAAGCCTAAAACCATATTGGACTAAATGCAAAAATATATCCGGAGTACTTCGAATACAAAATCCAGAAATTTTAAACTAGTACCGCCATCTATTTGCAAGCAGCATAACTAAACATTCAAACTTTTTTTCTCTTTAGTGCATATTTTTATCACATTTCTTGTTAAATAAAATTTATTTTAAAACAATACTCTTTTATATTTGAGAGTTATTGCTCATCTAAAATTTAAACTTTTATTATTTCAAAAAAAGTAAAAATCGGATAATTGGGTTACATATCTTTAAAATTAAATTATAAATAATCTCCTTATTAATAGCTACAGGTTCACTGTAAAATATTGTAGAAAATGCAAATTTATGTTTTATAAAAAAAACCTATAAAAGTTTAGAAATCAGACATAATTTGAAAATTAGATTTCTTCTTTTATGTAAAAGTATTCATGAACTTCACATAACACTATTAAATTTTCATAAAGACATAAAAATGTTTTAGAAAGATATAAGACATTTTAAAATCTTCAGTTACTAAATGAATGCAGAAAAATATAAGAATGGATCTTTAGAACGAAAATTTAGTTGCAAATTCATGAATATTTATGCAGAAGCTTTAGAGCTAAGCTCCAGTTAGTTCATTACTCTTTTCAAAGGCATTGACTTATAAATGTGTTTTATTATACTACAGATATTTTAAATGGAAAAAGTTTAAAAAAAATTTAAATTGTTCATTGTTAGAAACAAATGATTATTATTTCAAATAAAACTACAAAGAGGGAAAAAAAGAAATTTGTTTTAAACTATTAAATGATTCTGTAAAGAATAAATTCAGCAATATATATCGGCAAATTAATTTAAAATTTATTCCTTCTTTTAAATTATTCTTTTCTTTTTGTGTAAAGAATATATAAACACTTTTTCTTAAGCTATTAACCCAGATGGGAAGGGGGGCTGATCGGACTGTATTTTGAGGAACTTTACAGAATCTATGTGGGACGTTTAGGGGTTACGAAACTGGTTCCAAGAAATGTATACAAATAAAACGTAGACTATTTTACTAAGTAAACTAAATATAGGTAACTGGAAATCTATAAATCATAGTGTATGTCTGTCGGTAATGCAGTGTGTATTGAAAAACACTCTACTCAAGATTTTTTTTATTGTCATTATCTTGAATCATAAATCAGCTTTTTTAACAAATTCCGTTTTATACGAAGGGAAGTGATTGCCTTTTGGATGGAACAATTCCTCGGCAATCTTTCAACCTATAGTATGGCAAATTTTAGGTAAGCATACAATTGAATTCATGTTAAATTATTTTAAAGATATAATTTGTTCTTTTCCCCAATCTTTCGATGGACATTTAGAGCATTTAAAAATTATATTCCAAATTTGGAAAATATAAATTTTAATCAATCCAAGTGTTAATTTGCACAAACAAAAATTAAACTTCTTGGCTATGAAGTGGAATATGTCTAATTTTCCCTTAGTAACGATAATATTGGCAATATTAAGAAATTTAAACACTCCCCTGAGTGCTAAAGACCTACAACAATTCTAAGGGAGTATTAATTAGCACATTAAATTCATCCCTGTTTATGCAAACATTAGAGTCCCCCTAAAAAACCTTTTAAAGAAAGGAACTAAATTTGATTGGACTAGCAAATGCCAAATAGCTTTTCAAAATTTAAAAGATTCTTTAATTTTCAAACCATTCTAACTTTACTCGACACAAAATACCCCGACATATTTTTTAGATGCCTCGAATGAAAATAATCGAGTTGTTTTAAAACTAGAGTTGCCAATGAGACCCTTCATTCTGTTGCCTTCCTTTTCCCTGTGAAAATAATTACGCCATAATTAATTAGAGTGATTGACAATTATAGGTGCAATACATATATTTTATTTTTCTTTTGCACTGATCCGAATTTAAGTTTCATACTGATCATGCCTCCCTCGTATCGTTTTAGGACATTAAATATACTACTGGAAGATTTTTTCATGGCCACTCAAACTTTCAATATTTAATTTTGACATAATTTATAAAAAAGGGTTCCATGAATATAGAGGGCGACATGATTTCACATAACTCTATTGCCCGCCACTTGTCTTTAAAGTATCATTTTTTTACTCATAATGATATTAAAAACCACCAAGATTTATACAATGTCAATATAAGAAAATAAAGATTTATGGACGGTTAATAAAAAAGAATCTGCTTTACTTACTTTGAAAGATCAAAACCATTAAACCCATGTTGACAAAGATCAGTTTGGAATTTTATTGCTGCTAAATTTACACCCATGTCAGAATTATTGGTCACGTACTGTCACTAACATTACAAATTTTGATAAGCATTGCCAAATATGTCAGTTAAACAAAAAAAATCAAAACAAAAGAAATTTGCCATTTTTGAAAAATTACTATTCGCTAGTAAACCTCTTGATACAATCTCCATCCATAATGTTGGAGGACTAAATTATTATAATGCTTCTAAAATCTACATACATATTGTAATTGATAATAATACAATCTATATCTGGACATTTTTTCCTTAAAAGTGTTAAAAAGACTTACATTAATTTCCTTACTTTAAAAGAAAAAGAATAGATTTTGAATACTAGGTGTATACTTTAAAGTACTTTTGAAAATTTTCAAACAAAACCTCTAACTATATCCAATCTGTTACAGGTATATTTTATATAACAGCCATTTATTTTTAAACGTTAATAATTATGCAACATATTGCATTTTTTTATTTAAGACAATTGCGACTTTAAAATATGCATATTTGTAACCCAATGTCATTCAAAAGGGAAATGAATAAAATTCAACTGTTTCTTATTCCTACTTTATTATTCATAAAAATTTATCTAACTTTCAGTTTAAAAATTCCATTCTGATATCTGCATAATTATATTTAGTATCTAAAGTTTGTCACATTTTTTGTTCCTTAAGAAACACTTTTTTTTTTTTAAGAATATAATTCTCATATAAAAGCAATTTGTGATTTTTTAACGAATAATTTCTGTTTTTAAATTATATATATATTATGAAATGATATCACTTTTCTCTTAAAACTTAAAATAAGCGTTTAAAAAACTGCCCATTTTGAAAAATTATTATCATTCTATTTATGCTATAATCAAAAGTATTATATTTCTAAAATGTAATCTGGTTACTGAATTTTTAAAAAGTTATGATTTTATGATATCAGAAAGCATATTTCTAGCTATTTATGTAGATTTTATAAATTTTTATTAGTTGCTTTATCATCATTTCCTGAAATTTTTTATTACAATATTTTTAAGAAACATAAACTGAATGTTTTTCAAAAATCTTTTCATTTCGATATATGAAATATTTTTCTTTAAACAGTGTTCTACAGGCTAGAATTTAACTCAAGTTCTCATATTCCAAGAAAGTGCGTAATTTTGTATCGTTGTTAAAGTGTAATGAACAGGCTAAATTTCAATGTTTAAAATACCTCTATTAAAGAATTTTTTCAAACTAATATAGCAGTATTATAGTACATTTATTTATCATTCAAAGTTTTGTATTTTTATTGTAGATACTAATTCTCTTTTAAGAATAAAATTCACAGGAAAATGCAATAAGAGATCTCTTTTTAATCTCTAAATTAAAGCTACATTATGAGATTTTATTCCTTTTCTTATTAAAGGAAATTAAATAATCGTTTAAAAAACACTCTGTATGTCTTGAAATATAATGTAGGTATAGTATTATTCAGTCAAGATCGCAAAATACTATAAATCTGAAATGAAATAATGCTATTGAATTAATAAACTTTATGATTTTATGTAAATAAATGCACAAGTAATTTTGACTCAGTTTTAGTTTTTGTCTACATGTTTTACAAACACTTGTTGGAATATTCACCGTATATAAATATTTCCAATAAAAATAAACTGGCTGTTTTTCTTCACGATCTTTTTTAAGTTTTAAAGAGAGTATTTCTTTACAAAGGGATTATTGTATAAATTTGTTTAAAACACGCAGCATCAACCCTTGAGATATTTAAGAAAATACTTACTGAAAACTTGCTACAAAAATTAATAAATGTAATTTTTTTCTCAAATTTTAATGAAGCTAAAGGTTTTAAAATGACGGTGAAGTATAAAAGTCATGATATACAGCATACTTTTATCTTAATAACACGCAAGTAGTTGCAGAGATTTTTGCATAATGAGTTTTTTAACAAATGTTTTCGTGTAATGTATATTCTATGCGTGAAGGAAACAAATTTGTTATTTAGACATACGCTAGTATCATTCAATTATTTTGGTAAATATTTAGATACTACTTGTGCATGAAACATAACTTTTGTTTACAAATTTTGATAAGTATTGTCAAATATATCAGTTCAAGAAAGAAAAGAAATTTGGCTATTTTGAAAAATGACCACTCGCTAATAAACCTCTTGATATAATCTCTATTTATAATGTTGGAGGAATGAATTATTACAATGCTTCTAAAACCTACATACATACTGTAATTGATCATAATACAAGCTATATCTGGACTTTTTTCAAGATTGTATAGATTTAATGATGCAAACTAGGATGGTGAGCATAACGTTGTATAAAATCTTTTGTTCCTCATGAATATATGAAATAAAATGCAAGTAACTGACAACGTACTTCTTACGGATTAATTATTCATGTAATTTATGCAAACAAAACTATCCGTTTCCTCTTGCTAATTTTAATTACTCACGATGAAGTTAGACAGAGATTCAGAAGGTTTGGATTGTTTTGGAGTGCTACGGTCTACTTTTGGCAACTCGAGAGTTAATGATACCGAGACCTACAGCTTAAAGCCGATTCCGAACTGCTACGAACGTCCATGCCACTGTGGGATTCGAACACATGAACACTGGTATCGAAGGTCAGCACCCTAACCAATCGACCATAGTTCGGCAGAGCTTCAGAAGGAAGTAGAATAAGCTTATGATGGAAACATTCGAAAAAGCATCGTATATAGTGTAGCATTTCTATCCACAACTCTGTGTGTTCAAATATACTAATTGACTTCTAAAATGCAAACAGAAAAATTTGATATCCCGCAATAAAAGAAAATTATGTGGTAGAAAAAAAATTCTTCAAAATTTTAAGTTTTTGTCTGTTTAAAAGTAAAGTAATTAGATATAGACTGTCATACAAAACAATTTGGCGATGTACACGGTTATCCGTTGCTTGTGTGAATTCTTGAGCAAAATCCTAGGCCACCTAAAAATAAAATCCATCACATTCATGGATCATGTCGAGAAAAGGTAGGAAAAAACTGCTGGCAGGAGTATCCAACTCCTTTCCCCCTATTTCTTCAAATTGGAATGGAGGACGATCCAATTATTCATGTAAGTTATGTAAAGAAAACTCTCCGTTTTCTCTAGGTTACTTTATTTACTCAATATGAAGTTAGACAGACCTTCATAAGGAACCAGAATAAGCTTAACATGGAAACATTCGGAAAAGCATTATATATAGTGCAGCATTTTTATCCACGACTGTGTGTGTTCAAATATCCTACATGACTTCTAAAATGCAGACAGAAAAGTTGGATTCCCACAATTATAGCAAATTATGTGGTGAAATAAAATTCTTCAAAATTTTAAATTTTATCTTTTTTAGATAAGATCATTAGATATAGTCTGTCATACAAAACAATTCGATGATGTACAAGGTTATCTGTTGCTACTGTTAATTTTTGAGCAAAATCCTAGCCCCCCCCCCCTAAAATGAATATCAATCACATTCAAGGATCATGCCGAGAAAAGATAGGAAAGAACAAAATAACTCCTGGCAGCTGGATACCCTTTTCCCCCCATTTCTTCAAATTGGAATGGAGGATGATAAAATGCGA
This sequence comes from Pardosa pseudoannulata, assembly GCA_032207245.1. Classification (NCBI taxonomy): domain Eukaryota; kingdom Metazoa; phylum Arthropoda; class Arachnida; order Araneae; family Lycosidae; genus Pardosa; species Pardosa pseudoannulata. The sequence goes on along the minus strand of CM063508.1, from coordinate 976,437 downwards.
GTTCGAACCGGTTCTTCATACCTTCATGATACCTCTTCTAATACTTCAAAACTTTCATCAGATATTTTATCACAATTAATAATAAAGCTTAAGATTGTAGGACAATATATATTTTTTAATTTAAACTGAATAGCTAATTTACTAAGACTTCATTTTAATTGATTTTGGTTTGGTTTGGAGCGCTACAGTCTACTGTTTTGCACACGAGGGCTAATGAGACAAGGACCTACTTCTTAAAGCCGATTCCGAACTGCTACGAACATCCATGCCATAGTGGGATTCAAACCCAAGAACTCCAGTACCGACAATCAGCGCCCTAACCAATCGGCCAGCGTTCAGCTCATTTTAATTGAAAATAAAGTTTTAATAGCACTTTTAATCATATGATAAAAATATATGTTTTTAAATAGTAATGGATTTATATTAATTTACCGTGAAATTCATATTTATATTCCATACGTAAAGAAATAAGCTTGGAATTCAGATTAGTCTAAATTTGAAATATCTTTCCTATAAAGAAAATCATAAAGAGCACATATCAGTCAGATAAACTCTGTAAAAAAAAACAACATGAAAAGGAATAAAGAAATAAAAAATAATAATAAAACTTCAGATTCTTAAAAAGATGACTAAAAATAAAGGAAATTTAGGGCGAAGAGTTAGTGAAAAATTCATGAATATTAATGAGAAATTATTAGATTTAAGCTGCAGTGAGATCGTTATTTTTACATTAGTGAATTTGAAGTTAGCATACTTAACCATCTGATTGGTGACCTTTTCTTTTAACAAAATAATTTGAAAAATTCAGTATTTTTTTGTATTTCATATGTGAAATATACTTACATTTAGAAATTGAAATGTTTAGCATAATTTTGTAACAAAAACTCTTAAGTATTGATTAAGAACATAAGAAATATCTTCATAGAATTCAGTTTTCGATGCAATCATGCAAATGCAAATATTTGATTTAAATAGAAGTAACATGCACATGCAAGCAGATATTGTAAAATCAGAAAATTATTGTCTGTCCGTACAAATCTGGAAATTTAATATTCTTAAATGCAATTATTACCTTACATTATATTTCATGCGCTTCCCCAATTCACTAGACTATACTCATGTAGACAATAAAAATACTGCAGTATTCGCAAAGAAACTTTGAATATATCAGTAATGCTTGTTTTAAATGTAAAACTCGGAATTATTTTCTTTATTATATAAATTTTTCATTTCAATTAAAATGACACAGGTACAACCTCTGTGTATTACACAGTAATGGATTGGAAAATATTTTTCTTTTGCATTGTAGAGAGCTTTTACCAAGAAATATTTTCAAACAAATTCAAAAACTGATTTTTTTTTTATCTCTTAGAAGGAACTTGCACTTCACAGAATTGGATTTCTAGGAGTTTTTAAGGAAAACTTATTCAAAGGAAATGTGAGTTTTTGTATATATATTTAAGGACATATCAAAGTGCACTTGCGTACTAATGCATTAATGTCGAGACTATTATCAGTGTTTTAATGTATGTTTTTAGTATTATGGACATTGTATTACTATTATATGTCCTGAGTAGATGTGTAACATACAATTAGATTGTAGCTATCTGTAACAATAAAATACATTCGATTCAGCTTTTTTTTACATCTTCCCGTGAGACATACCTGAACAGGACCGGTTTTTACTAGAAAGAAACTCCGGACTTCTCCTGACCAATAGAAGAGTCCATTGATTTAGGGGATTGTGACTTCCCGCCATTCTGAAGTGGACCCCTGTTTTTTCTCCTCGAGGCAGTCTGAATTTTAGAGGACAGGGTTGTGACCAGAGGAGAATAGAAGGTGAACGCTACTGGCATCCCCGGCTTGCGGGATAGACCTTTTGAGAAAAAACATCGCCATATTGTTTTTAGGGCCAGCGCCGACTCGAGAGCAATCGTTGATATCTACAAATGATAAGTTGATTCCAATTGTATTCCTTAGGCATTTATTTAATTGTATAAATTAATTTAATCAAGACATATTTGCCCATGTGTTTATTAAGCCTTTGACAGTTTCATTTTTTCCAGAATTCGGTCAAAAAAATGTCACATATTTTTATTGCATTTTTTTGTTCATTTTACATTTTTAAATAAAGATATGTTATTAAAATTAACATTTCTAATATTTTTAAGCATTTATTACAACTTTTTTTTCTTTCTATGAAAGCATCATAGAACTGAAGTTTACCTTTAGTTTCATCGATATCCAAGTTAATTTTTGGAATTCCAGTGAAAGCAAATCTAGGAGGCGGATCCTATGGATTACCACAATTAATTTTTAAAAAATGTCTCTTGATTGACTGATTTCATCTGTACTACTATCAGAGTCACTACTATCCAGGTCATCTAGTAAACTTTCGCTACTATCATTTACAGATAATTCAGTTTCAGATTTCGAGTCACAGTTCGAATCACAAGAAATTAGCTCTATAAGCTCTGAATTATCCATTATTTAAAAGTAAAAATATTATTCAACTTTTAAATCAATAAAATTATCAGGCGGTTAGTAAAATATAACCAGAAAACTATAAACTGAAACATAACAATTCGTCTTCTGATACAAAACATGCTATAAAACCCGCGCTTTTGAACCAATCAGAGTAGAAAATACAATCAATTGCAAACTATCATTTACTGGAGGAATAATTTGTTACTAAAATTGGAAAAAATAAGGCCGAAACAGTGCAAGCGAAATAGAAATAAAATTGCCCGTACTGCGTACGGGCAAATCAGTAAAGACCCAAAAGCTGTGCCTGTACAGCGTACGGGCAAAACAGGGAAGGGGTTAATGAGTATTAATGTCTTCTTTCTTAAACACCCAGCCAAAGTAATATTATTTTTACACCCTCAGATTTACGTATACACTAACTCCCGCCGTTCTAGTCTTAATCTTGTTTTTCTAATGAATCTTGAACAAATCAAGCACCATTTCAGCCATACACTACTTGTATTAATTCAAATTGGTGGGTCTTCCTTTTTAATGAGAGTCGCTAGGCATTATTACATTATTTTTTACATTAGCCAAATTTTATTTGCAAATGATATTACCGTGAGCTATAATATGCATTTAATGCATCACATAAAAACAGAAGTTAAAATAACTGATATAAAAACTTAAATTTAATTAAAAGAATAACTCTTGAAGTGTTGTTTGTTTTTGAAGTTTATTTTTGAAAAATTTAAATAATTATGTTACAT